>PVLA01007674.1:15546-101273 GCA_004027455.1 Hydrochoerus hydrochaeris | reverse complement strand
GGGAACTGCCCTCCTCCCCACTCCAGGCCAGCAGAGCTGCGGGAAGCGCACACCTGAGTCAGTTTGCGGGCTCCATCCCCACACGCCCGTTATCCACTGGGCTTAAAGAAACAAGCAGTGCAGAGAATGCATTGAAACAACCTTCTGCCCGGCACACTGGGCTCTGCTGCTGTTCGTTTTCTTGCCTCCGGTAAAAATCCAAGCCGAAGCTGCTAGGCTGAGTGCGGTAAGAAATGCAGAGCACTGGCTGGGGCTGCTGCTTCGCCGTCCTGGAGGACCAGGTCAGCTGCAAAGAGGGAGACAGCAAAGCGGAGTGTAACACACAGGAGGTCGCAGAGTTACCAGCAGTAGGTATGGGGGGTTTGTGTTTGTTGGTTGGTTTTTTTATTTTTCAATATACGATGTCCTCAGGTTTCCTCAAGAGTGACTAAGATAGAACGCCTAAGCTTAGGGAAAACCTACCCATACTTCAAATGCATTCTGAGCCATTTTGGACACTGCAGTGATAAAAAGACTGCTCTAAAAGAGCAACATGACAAAAGAGATACCATTTATTTACTTTAATTGACACCATCACTGTGATTTTACTTGACATTCAATAAAAGTAATAAATGATTCCAAAGGCTTCCTAAGCCATGCTACATTTTGAATATGTAGCCCTAGTAAAACTCTCAGAAGGGTTTCCATTTACAGACAACAATCACAATAACACAGAAAACATGGTAGACAGAGTGACAATTTGACAATAGATTAGTAAAGTAATAAAAAGCATTTCACCTTTAGTAACTATGTCTATATCCTCAGTAGCTAAGATACAATGTGACTAAAATTTGAAAATATTGATTTGAAAACCAATATTGGAAAAGTTAGTATAATCGTGTAACTGTTTATAAAAGCAGGGAAACTGTAATCTTCAGCTGTAAAAGCTGGTAAATGACAGGAGGAAAGTACAAGTGAAAGGGTATTAAACATGCAGCCAAGATAATACCTAAAATGTATTAGTTCAGAAAAGCAAAGGCAGTGCTTGAGGAACAGGCATTTCCAGGGACAGGAAGTGACGTCAGGGGCTCTGAGCTATGAAGTCAGCTGGGACCCACCAGAAGCTCCTGGGAGCAGCAGTATCTAGGTGATATCAGCTAGGCTGTGAAGCCTGGGAGCATCTCTGACCTCCCAGTGTCCTCTTGCTTCCATAGAGAAGGGAGGGAGTGGTGCACAGCCAGGCCTGGGGGATGCACGCTGTCACCCCACATTCTGGGAGATGCAGCAACTCATATGAGCACCCGCCCACCCTACAGGTACCAGCCAGTGACAGGAGTGAACAGCAAGCATGATAAGAGACCTGGGCTCAGGAGGAAAATTGCCTAGAGAACACCATGACCTAGTCACGGGGAGCAGCAAGACTTCCACAGGGCAGCTGCTAGGGAGTCGCCAGGGGAGAAGGAACTGGGCAGGAGACCAGATCCCTACAAAGCAGGCTTTGTTCCAAAGAATGCCCAAGGATACAAATCACTAGACATGAATTTTTGAAACTGCATGATTTTACTAGCACCAAGGGGACAACTTTCTGATAATGATTCCCTGGCACCATTCGTAAATGTTTAAACCATCACTCTCTACCCGCATTTTACACTAATAACTGCAGCTATAGTTAAGGTCATGGTACTCTTCATTCACTATGCAGAATCAGGTGCTGGCAATCCACTGGACCTCAAGGGTAAGAATGGGATAAGAGCATTCTTTATCTACAGAAGCAAAAGAATTTAACCTGTTGATTATGAAACTGTTAAATGAAACATGTTAAAGTGCTACCTAAGTCAGTTTTTTAAGTTACCCTATTAGATAGCTATATTCCACCCTTCCTTTCCCAAAGCCAGTACCCTCAGTATCAGAGTTTGGAATGAAATAGGTGAGAGATTTTATGTGGCTAAAACCCAAAATAAAAAAAAAATTCACCCACAAAATGTAGCCACATTTAACCTAGCAAAAGAAGCTCTCTCATCCCTGCAACACATCTTAGCAAAAATAGCAGAGCAGCAACAGTTTACCATTAAAAAACACTGTGCTGACAAAATGATTGTCAATAAGGTAATTGAAATAGAAAAGAGCCCTGACATAGCCATAACAAGAGTCTGAACATCATAGTAACATGCTTTGCTATGGGCTGCTGGAAGAAAATGAAGCACATTTTAAAAGCACAGATAATCAAATGTATTCACTTTTGCAAGATATTTGTAAAGAAATGTAAAACTTTTCCATGTGAAATTTATTCACATGCTCAGTTGCATTTTCTACACCCAGTTTGGAAGATAAAGTTTCCACTACTGTGCTCCCCCCAACCTCTTCCTCTCCTATACCAAATAGTCAGCTCAGTAACAGCCCCCCTCCTTCCCTGCCCACTACAAAACAAAGTACAATGATGACATAAGGATGTGTGCACAGCTACAGTGCTTTCCAGTCACCAAAGACACAGATCCAGAACACCCTACTCATAAATGCAGAAAGTATACAGCTTTTAACTTTTTGTTCTTAAAAGAATTGAGGCAGAACATACTAGACAATGGCATGCAGGCTCCTTATACTCTTGGTTGTCACACATGTGTGTCCCTGGCACAGTTCCTACAGTCTGAATCACAATTAAAGACACTCATATCACAACCAACACAGAGGAATCAAGATAGCAAGGATGAGACTCTTAAAGCTATTATGCATGAAATGTTATCTGGTACAGGTCCATATGCTGACTTCAAATTTCAGCCCTGGGCCTTGCCCCTTCTTTTTGATATAGGAGGATGAAACCCCCAACCTACCATGTCCAGTATGAGTTCACATTCTCTACATACAATGAATGAATTTTAGGAACAATGGAGGTTAAGAGCAGAAAATATTTATTGAGAGAAAGAAAGCTTCTATCTAAGAGAGAGAAAGAGACAGGAGGGGTCCCAAGCAGGTTGCCAAGGATTTTGTCTTTTCCAGGGACTTTTACAGAGTAAAATCATGGGGTGGGAGGGGTTCAATGTGGGGAAAAATGGGAACTCACAAGGCAGATGGGCATAAGGTGGGACAGAACTATGTTTGCCCAATAAGGTTAATAGGTCAGGTAAAACTGATTAAATTGGAGACAAATGGGGAAGCAAGTCATGTAGAAAGTGGGCATTCTTAGCAGGGATTCTTCCTAGGGGGTTGGAATGATGACTCCTAATTCCTTAGGGTGATAGGGAACCATTTAGAATATCAGTCCTTAGGATATGGATGCATTTGCTTGCTCTTTTGACTCCCCCATAGGTGCAAGGTATCTGGGCTTCTGCACTGGCTCCTTTGAGGATCTAGCCATGTCTCACTGCCTATAGTATTTCTAACTAACTCAGCTGCCTGTAACATTTTCATGCAGTGTAAAGAACTTATAGGCCATGCATGGACTTCTATCCCAGAGGAAGATACACCGAATAAATCCTTTACTCAGATGCTCCAGGGTCCTAAAGAAATTTACACCCAATTTGTAGCATGATTGCAAGAGGCTATAAATAGGCAGGTTTCTCACAATAGAGTGGCTAACACGCTCATTCATCAGTTAGCGTCTGAGAGGCCCCAATGAGTGTCAGTGAGTCTTAGCCTGGGTACATCATCCTACAGGGTCATCTGTTTACATTCAGGCATGCCAAAGTACTGGATCAACTGCTCGTGCTTCTGTGCTCATGGTACCGGCTGCATCCCAAAACCTTGCCAATAAATTCCATCTGATTTACTGTTTTCATTGTGTTTTCATTGTGGCATAGTGTGTTCATTGGGGACACACTAGCTGATGCAGTGCAGTGCTTCGGCAGGTGCCACCCCCTGTGGCTGCTCAGGCTGTGCCTAATCTGTCCACGTTGTGTGGTAGGCTTGCATTGGAAGAAACAGTATAAGTCTAAATTTAACAAAAATGGTACATTCTTGCAGAGAAACAAACCTTGTGCCCAAACCAAGGGACCCAATAAAAATAAAACGCAGGTCAGTCAGTACTGCAATGATTCAGATCCAGTTAAGCCACTTACATCCAGTCAAACCAGAAAAACAGTCCCTCTGCCGGGACGTGTGCACAGCCAATCTTCTTGCCTTATTTCGCTGGTCCAACATAGCAATCAGAGTGCAGGGTTAGACTCACCAGCAGCTTCTCACATTCATTTGTTGGGGGGAGAAAAGCCAAACTTTATTTCCCACTGAAATTCCCACTGCTGCCCTTACCCCAGACATGAACACGATAGAGACAAGCCTTTAGGCAAGGAACCTTATTTTCCCCAGGGTATTACAGTTCATAGAACTACTTATACTATTAAGCTAAGTAGGAAATTTTTTTACTGGATTGATGGATGCAGAAGCTGATGTCACTATAGTCAATAGCCATTTATGGACACCTCCTTGGCTGGCTAGACCCACTTCCACAGCTTTCATGGGCTCAGCCTCCTCTCAGTCTGTCTCACAGAGTGCACTGCCACTCCCCTGTGTCAGCCATGGTGGACAGACAGGCACTGGAACACCATGTGTTGCACCCATTCCTGTCAATCCATGGGGAATAAACCTTATGAAGGAATGGGACACTCTCTTACCTCTGACCCGAAGATGTGTGTGTCACCAGCTGATGGCTGAGATGAGATATCAGGAAAGCCAAGGTTTGAGTAAAACCTGTGGGTCTGTACTCTTTTGGTTGCACCTTTAATTAAGCAAAATTGGATCTATAAAGCAGGCCACTGGTACTTCTCCACAGGGATAGTTAAGGATTTTATCAACACTGGTAGAAAAGCAAATGCAATTGGGTCATCTAAAGCCTACTTTATTACAACTATTTTTAAAACTGCTAAGGGTGATGTTGAGTAGAACTGATCCATTCTTTATTGATAATATTAGAACCCATTCTAATCTCCCGGGTCCATTATCATTAGGTAATTATAACACAGATGCTCTTATAAATCTGGTTTCCAATTTTAATAAATTGAGACAATCCCATACATTTTTTCATCAAAATTCTAAATCTCTGCAAAGTGAATTTAACATCAACAGACCACGAGCTAGAGAAATCATGATGTCATGTCCTACCTGTCAGCTTATTCCTCAGCATATTCCTCAACAGAGTTGCAATCCCAAAGGTTTTAGAACCAATCGGTTATGACAAATGAATATTAACCATACAGCCTCTTTTAACAAACTTAAATGTACTCACACCTCTATAGATACCTTCTCACTGTCATTCAGGTAAACAGGGTCAACACATCATACAGTATTATGTATCAGCCTATGCTAACTGACAGGTGTCACAAACAGTAAAAACTGCTATTGTCTTGCCTATATTAGTAAATATTTTAAAGTTTTCTTAATAACTGGAAGATAAAGCATATTACAGGGATCTCCTGTATTCCCCAAGACCAACTGACAATCGAACACACTAGTTTTAAACTTAAAAATCAACTAATTAAACAAAAGAAAGAGGAAAGGCAGGGTGAAAACGTTGCTACATATGTTTTAACTTTTGTGAATCTTTCTTGCTGTGACCTCTGAAGAGGTGTTTGAAATGGCCCAGCAACACTTTTAAATTGGGGCTGAAGACATTCTTGTATTTCCACAGATAATCAAGAGAGATTATGACCAGCAGAGCTGTTCTGTGGCCAGAATCCAAGCTACCTACAAGACACATCAAGTCTCTGCCAAACAATGAACCTGACAGCACATCTTCCACTGTCCTGGGAAGGCCTGCAGCAGCCCACTCGTGAGGCTTTCCACCTAGTTAACAGCCAGTGTTTGACTCAACCACCTGAAAATCTTTTCCTTGCAATGCTTGCTCTCCTAGCAGCTAGACTATGTATTCCTGTGGTTCAGGGAGCAGAGTATTGAGCTTACATACCGAATCCATCCTTCCATAGAACCCTTATGTGGAAGGACAGGCCCCCAGAGATTTTCCATTCTATAGAGAACAATAATTTTACCTATACTATTCTGCCCAGCCCACAAATTTTAATGCATTTGAGATGCTGGAATATAACATCATGAGGAAGACAAGAAGGAAGGAAGTGGGTCCCCTGGAGCCAGGAAGAATCTGAAGTGCAAATCGAAGCCCACAGAGAGAGAAAAAAGAAAAACTTCGATGAAGAAGGCAACAGCCAACAGCCCCTGTGCCCTGGGACTGGACTCACTGTGTGATAGGAACTGTTCAAACTTGGAGAAACAAGGTCATGGTGACAGTGACAACTTGTGAGCCCAGAGGTCTCTACAGAGATATGTGGCAGTGGAGGGGAGTGGCAGACCTGGAGGACTTCACTTGCTGGTGGTGAGTGCAGAGGACTCAGTTCTCCTGCTGAGAAAGGGCAATTATCATGGAGGCATTTTGGAGAAGGGCTGGATAAGCCTGGAACCCAGAACTGCTACCACCTTCCTCTAGTGGCTACTAGCTGGGTGAAGATCGATGGAAACTGCTTGGACTGCAGCAAGCCCACTGAGTCTGGTATTAGGGCAGGCCAGCCGAGATTACCCACTACTCCACCATAATGCAACTTCTGCCTTGCTGGGATAGAGTGGCACAATTTAGGACTCTGTCTCCACAGGCTGTCTACTAGTGAACCAGAGAGAATCCTGGAAGTGGGCTATTTCTTTTACTTTTACCTTTTCTTTTTTTGTTTGTTTATTTGTTTTCTGTTTTGTTGTATTTTTCTTTTCTCTTTCCCCTTCATTTTTTATGTATGAGTTTGAAAGTGGTTTCTAAGTTCTGTGGGTGTGGTTCTGTTACTTACTTTCTTTTATCTCTTCCATCTCTCTTTTCCTTCAGTCTTCTGCACCAGTTTTGAGTGATCATTGGTATGATCACTTTTTGTTGTCCAACCTTACTTCTAATTTCTTTCTCTTCTTCCACTTCTCTATTTTCCCCTTAATCCATTTTAAATTTTAACCCTGAGGGCAAAATTGACACATTATGGACTTATATATTGCATATAATTATCTGATTTGTTTACATTTTGTTAAATAAACACAAATCTAGTTCACATGATTAAAAGTTGCAAATTAGGGTTTAGCTCAGTTTATTGTTTTCTAAGCTGAATTTGATACCACTATAGCCAAAATTGGTGCCTCTATAACCAAAATTGATGTAATTGTTCTAAACAGCTGTTGGTCTTGATAATCCATGACTGAGATTAATTAAGGGTCACAGAAAATATAGTGGCACAGTGTCAAAGAATCAAGACTGGGCCAAGCAAGCAACAACTTCTAATCTCTAACAAACTGAAGAGGTCATATCTTCCACCCGACTCAAAACCCAAAACCAGCTACACCTGGAAGATCCCTCAGAGAAGTAGTCATCACCTAACGGTCCTAAATATATCAATAAAGCAACCCACCATAGGCAACATACAAGCATCACCCTAGGAACTGAACTAAAAAAAGAGAGAAACCAAAATAAGAAGACACTAAAGCAACCTCAGATATCCATTTTACCAAAGGAAAATCCAGGGAGCAGTGAGGTGAGACTATCCAAAAGCCCCTCACCAGTGGTCATAACAAAGTAATTGAATGAGGCTCTGAAAAAAATGAAATCAGAAATAATCTCTCACATACCTAGAGAGATTACCAAAATACACACCATGCTTAGTGACATTAGAGCAGACTCAGACAAAAAATAGATGAGCTTAAGAAAATTATGGAGGTGCAGGACAGGAAACAAATGGGATCCATAAAGCAAATTCAAGCAGATATCCAGGAGAATAAAAACTCCACTGAATGTATTTCAAGCAGATAAGGACAATGTGAGGACAGGATCTCGATACTGAAGATAGGCTTGTAATTAGCTACCAGGAAAAGAAAGATTTCTCAAAACTAGCAAGGGACCATGAGAAATCAATCCAGCAGCTGTGAGATGAGACAAACAAGAATAACAAGATTAATTGGAGTCAATGAACAAGCAGGAGATACCACAAATGACATTACAAAAATGTTCACAGACATTGTGACAGAAAATTTTCCTGGTAGAGAAAAAGAATTTGACCAACAGATAAACGAGGCATATAAACTCCAATAGCAATGATCCAAAAAAATCTACGGCCAGGCATATCATACTCAAGATTCCAGACATTTAAAACAAGAATAGAATCCTAAAAGCTGTTAGAGAGAAGAAACAAATCACCTATAAAGGAAAGTCCATCAGAATTACAGCTTATTTCTCAGCACTAACTCTCAAGTCAAGAGTTTGGAGTGAAGTACTTCAAGTTCTAAAGGAGACAACTTTTAACCTGGATTGATGTACCCTGCAAAATCACCTTTCAAAATTCATGGAGAAATAAGTTACTTTTATGACAAAATGTATGACCATCAAACTGCAATTCTAACATGCTTTGAAGGACATTCTAGAAAGAGATAATAAGGATTACAGCTTCATGAACCCAACAGAAGGTCTCTACCAGGAAAGGCAAACAATTAGAGGGAGAGGAAAAAAGTGAGGAGCCAACAACAGGAAAATGACATGACAAGGAGAAGTCAATACATTTCAGTTTTTTTATTTTAGAGAACAATGTAAGTGACACAGATTTTAAAGCAAGACAACAGGAAACTTACAATGGCTACCATAATGTCTCTTGTTTTCTTCTAAGAAGTTGTCTATATCTTCACACACAATGACTTCATACAAAACAAAGTTTTATAAAACTGATCAGAATAGAGTAATGAAGCATTACTGGTCTTCGAAACCAGACAATAGGAAAATCAACAGTGGCTGCTGTAATGTCTCTTGTTCTCTTCAAAATAACTGTCCATACCTTCATGTATGCTGAAATTAAATAATACAAAACAGACTAAAATCACTCAGAACAGAGAATAAAAGCATTACTGGATCTCACAGCATGATGATACAGAATCAGCAATGGATACCATACTGTCTCTTTTTCTTGATTTCATCACACATAATATAATTGATTCTTGTAAACTGTTTAGGAAAAGTTCTAGGCATATAAAAGCCTCTACATTTACATTCTATCCTTTCTGTATTAGAGGGAAAAACAAAACAAAACAAAATGGATTACTAGAAAAATAAGAAACAAAAAAGACAAATAAATAATAGTAGCAAAGAGCCCAAAACAATGACAATATAGGCCTTCAAAACAAGGCTGTAGGAAGATAACTAAGGTTGTCATTTGACATAGTGATCCTCAAAAGAGTTCCTCAGATCATCAGACACAAACATGCAAAATTGTTCCAATCCTATGAATGTTAACTGTTTTGTTCCAAGAACTTAAAGAATTTGTAGCACAGTCATCTTAGCTATCCTAAGTGTGTTTATACAAATTTAGATATTTTTTCTTTTCCCTTCTTTTTCTTTTTCCTCCTTTTCCCTGAGATATTATTTTGCTTGCACATATACTGCTGTACATTTCAGTTTTAACCATCAATGTTAATGTTCTCAATTTACCAGTCAAAAGACAGACTGGCAGAATGCATCAAGAAGCAAGACCCAACAGTATGCTGCATACAGCAAACACATTTAATTCAAAGACAAATTCATAGACTGAAAATCAGTCAAAGAATGGGGAAAAGGAGCCCTTTTCCACTGTCGGTAGGAATGCAGACAGGTGTAACCACTCTGGAAATCAGTGTGGATATTCCCCAAAAAACTAGGATTCAAGGTCCCATTCAATCCAGCTATTCCCCTTGTGGGTACATTCCCAAAGGAATTAAAATCATCATACTACAGTAATATATGTGTGTCCATGTTTATAGCAGCACAGTTTGTAATGGCCAGATCTTGGAAACAACCTGAATGCTCATTGACTGAGGAATGGGTAAAAAGCATGTGGTATTTTTATACAATGATTTACTACTCAGCCATAAAGGATAAACTGGAGACTTTTGTAAGTAAATGGATACATTTTGAGAACATACTCATTAGTGAGATAAATAAGACACACATGTTTATATGTCATATTGTTTCATTAATGTGAGAAGCTGAAGGAAAAAATGTACAGATATGTGTATGTATATGTATATAAAAGTGACAGTTAAGATAGTTATGCTACTGATTTCTCTGTGTTTACTGAAGAGAAAGAGTTGTACTGGTATAGTTTGGACAATTGAGTGCAGATGTCATGTGCTCTGGGTGAGTGATTTGGAGATGATGGTGCACAGTGTATGTACGATTAATATGTTTTGAAATTTTGTTGTAGTTTTTTTTCTTTTCTTCTTTTATTTGTCCTTGAAATAAAATGGATTTGGAAAAAATGTTTAATGCATTTAGAAGAACAGACTAAGCTTAACATTACCTATCATTTTGCATATCCACCTTTATGTGCAGACCATCTAGAGCAAGATTTTAACCCTCACATGTTGACTGTGGATCAGACTTAGAAAGAACAACTGTCTAGAGGACAGTTTGCCTTATTAACCTGAAATTATTTTCCTTCAGATGGTGTCTTGGTTACTTTTTTCTCATTGCTGAAACAAAATACCTGACACCCAAAATGAAGGATGGAAAGGTTTATTTAACTTACAGTTTTTGGAGGTTTCAGGACATCCTCAACTGGCTCCAGCCATTCATCACAGCCACAAGTGACAAGCAAAAAGGGCAAAAAGGAAAAGCATTCCTTCTTATTAAAGAAGCTATCAGCAGTGGCCACCCCAGGGGAAGAACCAGCTGGCATCTCCCGAGATCTGCCCAGGTTGGAACTTAGGGCACTGGGAAAGCAAGCAACCCACTCACCTCCCTGGTAAGCAGCCATGAGCCCACCAGCGGAGGGCTGAGAATAAAACATCCCATCCCCCCTCCTCCCATTAGCAAATGGGAGTCAGAGGTCTGAGCATCTCTTGGGAGATTGACCATATGCAATATAACAAATGGGGGGGATTTCCTTCTACCATCTCTTTGAAGGCAAATATTGTTATCACTGTTTTGCTTTATTCTGATTAATTGTATTAGTCTATTCAAGATTCTGTTTTGATAAATTCTATAATGTTCTGTATATGGTTTGATTTTGCTATACCTGATTGAAAGAACAACTATTGTGAAGAAAACGAGATATACTATAGTACCTATTACAGTTATCCTGGTGACCTGTTGTGATGTTCTGTACCAATTTCACTGCACTGTCTCAGTTGGCTTTGTTCTGTCTTGTTCTGTTGTATTTCACTACCTTCAAAATAATAAAACAATTTTTTTTAAAAAATAAAGAAGCTATCTTTCTTCCAGTGAATGTTTGGCACTTTTGTCAAAGATAAGGTGACTTGGTATGTCTGCATCTTCTAATCTGTTCCATTGATCTTCAGGTCTGGTTTTTGTTTTTTTGTTTTCCTTTTTGCCAGTACCATGCTGTTTTTACCACAGTAGCTTTGTAATATAATTTAACATCAGAGATTGTGATGCCCTCTGTCTTGTTTTTGTTGTCCAGGATTGCCTTTGCTGTTCTATATCTCTTCTGATTCCAGATGAATTTAGGGTTGTTTTCTCTAATTCTGTGAGATATATTATTGGAATTTTGATTGGAATTGCATTGAGTCTGTATAACAGTTTTGGAAGTATGACCATTTTATCTATATTGGTTCTTCCTACCCAAGAGCATGGGATATCTCTCCATTTGCTAATATCCTCTTCAATCTTCTTTTTTAGAGTACTGTAATTTTCAATATAAAGGTCTTTTAGCTCCTTTTTAAGATTGATTTCTAGGTATTTCATTTTTTTGAATGCTATTATGAAAGGTTTTGTTTTCCAAATTTCTCCCCAGTGAGTCAGGAAGCCTACTGATTTTTAGGTGTTGACTTTGTAACCAGCTACTTACTGAATTTACTTATTAAATCTAGAAGTCTTTTGGTGGAGTTTTTGGGGTCTTCTAACCACAATATCATGTCATCTGCAAATAATGATAATTCAACTCTTTCTTTTCTATCTTTATTCTTTGATTTCTTTCTCTTGTCTAATTGCTTGAGCTAAAGTTTCCAGGACTATGTTGAATAATAGTGGAGACAGTGTACATTCTTATCTTGTTCCTGATTTTAGAGATAATTTTCAGTTTTTGTCCATTTAGTATCATATTGGCTGTTGGTTTGCCATAGATAGCTTTTATCAGTTTTTAATTACATCCTCAATTTTGTTGATTGGTGTTTATTTATAATTTTTATATCTTCTTCATTCAGCTTTGATAATTTACATGTATATGGGAATCTGTCCATTTCTCCTGTATTTTCCATCTTATTAGAATAAAAATTTTCAAAGTAGATAGAGATAATCTGCTGGATTTCTGCAGGGTCTGTTGTGATTTCTCCCTTTTCATTCCTAATTGTGTGGATTTGAGTCTTTTCTTTCTTTTTTCTTGATAAGGTTGGCTGAAAGTTTGTCAGTTTTACTTAATCTTTCAAATAACCAACTCTTTGATTTGTTGATTCTTTGTATTTTTTTTTAAGTCTTCAGTGTGTTGATTTCTGCTCTGAGCTTTATAATTTCCTCCCTTGCATGAGCTTTTGGTTTAGCTTACTCTTCTTTTTCTAGAAGTGTGAGCTTCAGCATTAAGTTATTTATATGTGCCTGCTCTGATGTCCTGGTGTGGGTATTCACTGCTACAAATTTCCCTCTTCAAACAGCTTTCATTGTGTCCCACAAGTTCTGGGATGTTGTATTGTCATTATCATTCAACTGTAAAAACTGTCTAATTTCTTCATTAATTTCATCTGTGACCCATTGGTTGTTTAGGAGGGTGCTATTTAATTTCCATGTGTTTATGAAGTTCTTGTGGCCATGGATTTCCAATTTCATTTCACTGTGGTCTGATAGTATGCATTTCACTTGCTTTGCATTCACTTAAGAATGTTTTTTGAGCCAGTGCATGGTCTATTTTGGAGAATATCCCAGGTGCAGCTGAGAAGAATGTGTATTCTGATGTTGTGTGGTAAAACACAACATCATGCATTAAGTTTCTTTGCTCAAAAGTTTGATTTAGTTCTGCTATTTCATTATTGATTTTTTTTTCTCTAGTCAATCTGTCTTTTTGTAACAGTTGGATATTGAGGTCTCTTATTACAATTTTACTACTGCTTATTTGGCTTTTAATGTTCATTTAGTGTTAGTTTTATATAGTTGGGAGTGCTAGTATTTGTTGCATATGTATTTATGGTTGTTATCACTTCCCTTTGGGTTGTTCCTTTTATAAGCATATAGCTACCTTCATTGTCTCTTAATCAATCTTGGCTTGAAATTCATTTTGTCTGCAAATAGAATAGCTACCTGTGTTTTTTTCTCAGTTTCTGTCGCATGGAGTAGTGTTTTTCCATCCTTTGACTTTTAGTCTATGAATTCCTTTTTGAATTAAATGTGTTTATTGCATACAGCATACTGCTGGATCTTGCTTCTTGATCCATCCTGCCAGTCTGTGTCTTTTGATTGGTGAATTGAGACCACTAACATTGATGGTTATAACTGATATGTATTGATTTATCCTTGTCATATTAGTTTCCTGTTGTTGGCTTTGTCTCACCAGCCCCCTTCTAGTTGTTTGCATTCCCTGGTGGATTCCTTCTGTTGGAGTGCATAGAACTGTAATCCTTATTATCTCTAGAATGTCCTTCAGAACATTTTGGAATGTTGGTTTGGTGGTCATACATTTCCTCAGATTTGTCATGGAAGTATCTTTTTTCTTCATCAATTTTGAAAGAGTTTGTGTGGTACATCAATCTGGGTTGAAAGTTGTTTTCCTTTAGAACTTGGAGTACTTCACTCCAAACTCTCCTTGACTTGAGAGTTTATACTGAAAGTCAGCTGTGCTTCTGATAAGCTTTCCTCTATAGGTAACTTGTTTCTTTTACCTAAGAGCTTTTAATATTCTTTGTGTTGAATTTCTGGAATCTTGACATTATATGCCTTGTTATAGGTTTTTTTTTATTTATCATGGCTAAATGGGGTGCTATATGCCTCACTTATCTGCATGTGAAATTTTTTCCCTGCTTGGGAAGTTTCCTGCCATTACTTTTGTAAACAGATTTTTTTGTGTCATTTGTATTATCTCCTCCTTTATCGTCAACTCTGATCAATCTTATTGCCCTTTGCATCATCTAAAAGCTATTGGACTTTTTGGTTTTTCTTGGTGCTGAGGGTTTTTTGTTTTGTTTTTGTTTTTCATTCTTTTGGAGACAGGGAATCACTATGGAGCTCAGACTGACTGTGCTCACAGTGATACTCGTGTTTAGCTTTCCACATACTGGAATTGCAGGCATCTACCAACATGCCTGGGAATGCTTCCTTACTATTTTTAAGAAATCTGGGCCAAGGATTTAGCTCAGTGGCGTAAGCACCTTCCTGACAAGCACAAGGTTGCAAGTTCAATCCCTGGTACCAAGAAAAAAAAAAAAGAAATCTTTATTTTCATGACCAGTAGGTGCCACCATGTCTTCTATATCTGATATTCTGTGTTCACATGGGTTCTTAATCTCCTGGATATCTGCTTGAATCTGTTTCCTAGATTTCATTTTGTACCTATGTTGGGCATTCATGGTTTCTGTTATTTTCCTAAGCTCTTCTATTTTTTTCCCATATCTGCTGTAGTCACTAAGATATCTTTCATTAGATTCACTACCTCTGCAGTTAACTGAGAAATTATTTCTTTTTTTTTTTTAAATCGGTACCTGGGATTGAACCCACGACTGCATCCTTTCAAGGCAGGCACTTAGACCGCTGAGCTAAATCTCCGGCCTGAGAAATTATTTCTAATTTGATTTTTTTTCTAGAGCCTCAATCATCTGCTTTGTTATTTCCTGTTACAACTTTCAAGTCCAGGTGGGTGGCCTTTGAATTGTCCCACCTCTTTTTCCCTTGGGTTTGCTTTTGGTGTCTGGGGTTGCATTTTGTTTAAGTGTCTTCTCATTTTCTGGGTTTTCATCGTTGTTATTGTTAATTTAATTCCTGGGTTGGTGCCAGGAAATTGCTTATTATAGGTAGCTCTATTGCTTGCATTTAGAACCATTAGGAAATGACTACTTTTTGAGATATCTTCCAGGTATAGTGACTTGTGGTTTTGAGTCTGTTGCAAGATCCTACTTCTTCAAATTATGGGGGATGAGAAGTTGCTGGTATTTGACCCAGCCCCTGGTTCTTTGGCACTGGCCTATAGCATTGTTTATGACCCTTAGGCAATCTCGGTCTTGGCACACCTGGAAAAACAACTGATTAGAACAATTATGTCACCTTGGCTAAAGTAGGACAATCAGCAATAACAATAGTAGTCTGCAGAAGGAAGGTGATGAGTTTAGCAAAATCCTTTCAGGAGAAAAGGTTGGAGTGTCACACTGGCTGCCAGGCAGGGTTTATCAGAGGTTTCCTGGAAGAGATAACAGAGTTTTGAGTCATGCGAAAAGAGGGGAGGAGGCAGGAGGAAGCCCTCAGAGCAGAGGGGTATGTTTCCAGTGGGCACTGTGGTCAGGCTGGGCTACTACAGTGCAACACACAGGCAACAGCATCTTGAGAGTTGAGGCCAGAGCCATAATCAGGTGTTAAATGTTCTTGCCCTAGAATAAATTACTGTACAGTCATGGCGGTGGCCTAACGTGGTGGAAGGCCAAAGCTTACCACTTCCTGCTTCTTCTTCATCCCTAATTGCAACTCCCCTTCTTGTTTGCAGGCACAGAGAATTCCAACTGGTTCCTTACATGTCATCAGTGATGGCCCCATGTGCCACTTCTGATCAGAGGGTCAATATATCCTCTGGGTCTCTATATCCAGTGAATGGAGACAGCCCAACTGCCATGTATTGTGTGCTTCTTTCCATGTCCTCAACTCAACAAACCTGTTCATTTTGTACTTTTTGCTTCTCTATTGCACCAGGATACTCTAACAAAGTACAGGTTAAGGAGGTTTTCTGGGGAGAGGGGAGCATCTAATATAACAAGACATTATTCTGCCAGCAGTGGAAAGCCATTTAAGAGCTCAGTTATGGCTAAGAATGGTTGGTAAAGACAGCCACAGTCCGATTTGCATTTGAATGACCTCTCTTTGAGGGGTTTGACTATGAAAAGTGTTGGGGGAACAGCTGGAAATGAGATCATGAAAATGCAGATGATGGAACCTGAATTAGGGCTGTGGAGGAAGGAGAACAAAAGAATCATTCAGTAGGGGTAGAGGATGAATAAACCAAGAATGACTTCACTGTGACTGACTGGCAAACTGGGGGCATCACACACCTGCCGTGAAACTAAAGAATACAAAAGGAGAAACAAATTTATGTGTGTGTGTCTGTGACGCAGGCATGCACAAAGTTCACATCTTAGAGTATTCTGTAGAGCAAGTTCAGGAACAGGCACTCAGAAGTATAAGATACAGTCTGAGACCAGTCTGTGAGTCACAGCTGGTAAAAGAGTTTAGGCAGGGGCTGGGACTATAGCCTATTGTTGGAGCACTGATCTAATGTGCACAAGGCCCTGGGTTTTGTTCCTAGCACCACAAACAAAATGAAACAAAACAAAAAAAGAGTTTAACCAGTAGATAGTAGAATCAATCCAGGAAGAAAATGTGGAATGGGAAAACTGGGTGGGGAAGATGTCCACAGATTAGAGGAGTCCTAATCATAAAAGGATGAGCAAAGAAAAAAGAAATGTGGATGAACTACAAAAAAAGAGATATAAGGAAGATGGTAAAAATGTATCACAATAGCAAAAGGGATACAGCTTTTATGGAATAAAAATTAAGGAGAGGTAGGATCTTGCAACAGATTCAAAACCCAAAAGCCAGATATCCCTGGAAGACATCTCTACAAAGCATCATTTCCTAAAGGTTCTAAGAAAAGAGCACTAAGGGACAAGGAGAATGAGAAATGTCACAGATCAGACAGAAGTCCATCAAAATGAAGACTGGATAATGTTCATAAGATTTAACATCTAAGGAGCCACTGGTAACTGATTGGTAGGGGGAAGTCTTGTGGTTATAGTATTCCCAATCTGTTGGAACATGTATGTGGAAGGAACATGTGAGTTCAACTCATAGGCAGAAATCAGTCTTACTCAATCCAGACAGAGGGAGCTGGATCCTCTTAACACAGGAAGAAACTAAAATGAAAAAAGCTCATCAAACATGCAGTCTCAGGGCTACTATTGAAACAGCTAAAATTAGTGGACACGGCACTTTCGCTGCAACCCTCTGAGCAGCCTGAACTGGTGCCTGCTGCGACTCAATAGAGCTTGATTCTTAAAGCTAACAAAATTGCATTTAAGAATACTACTTTCTTTTTCCCTTCCTTCCTTCTTCTTTTCTTTCCTAGTTTTATTGTCTTTTTGAGACAGAGTTTGGCTATCAGTTCAGGTTGTCCTTGAACTCATTTTGTAGCCCAGCCTGACCTCAAATTCACGGTGATCTTTATGCCTAAGCATCCCAAGTGCTGGGATTGTAGGCATGTGCCACCATGCCTGGTGAGAATACATATTTATTTATTTATTTTGGTACTGGGGATCAAACTCACCTCACACTTGCCAAGCAGGCACTTATGCCACTGAGCTAAATGCCCAGCCCTAGAATACATCTTTAAAAATAATTTTTAAGTAAAATCTCAAATGCCCACTTCCACTTGTAGAAGTTCCCTTCTTTGGGAAATGAACAGCATAGTCAGTCTGAGCTGTAGTGAGCCTTTCCTGTACTGGTGCACAGATCTCTACTGTATACCTTCTATAAATAGAAGCAAAATTAAGCCACACATTAACATTTATAAGTACATAGATCCTGACTGCACAATGAGACTTGTTCCTGCTACTTAGCTTTGTACAATTTTGCTCCCTAGTGTAAATTTTACGAATAAGATCTTAGTACAGGAGCAATGCTATAGAAATATTCATTGCTACTGATAAATTTTAATATAACTAAGCAAGTTGAAAGCAGGTCTTAAACCAAGAATGGTGCCTGCAATTTCACCATTCTGGAAAGCTGAGGTAGAAGGATCATTGTTTGAGGTCAGACTGGGATACACAGTGGGTTCAAGGCAAGCCTGAACTACATAGCAAGATCCTGTCTCAAAAAACAACAAAGGCCAGACTGTATCTCCTGATGGTGGAGCCAGAAGGCTTTGCTGGTGGACTGGGAATCACTCTACCGGCCAGGGTCACTGAGAGAAAGGCATGTTTATCAGGTTTCTTGGGAGAGGAGCTAAAGATGGCTGATCAGTGAGCAACAAAATATAGAGCCTCCCGGGGAGAAACAACTCATGTGCCAGAATAAAACACCCTGGGGAGATCCAGACAGAGGGAGCTGGATCCTCTTAAAACAGGAAGAAACTAAAATGAAAAAAGCTCGTCAAACATGCAGTCTCGGGGCTACAATTGAAACAGTTAAAATTAGTGGACACAGCACTTTCACTGCAACACTCTGAGCAGCCCGAACTGGTGCCCGCTGCAACTCAATGGAGCCACAGCCTCACTGAAGTCGGGGGTTGGTGAGCCCAACAGAGAAAGGAGCCAGCAAAGGGACTTCCATTAATCCACAGTCAGTGCTGGGAATAAGATCCCCCCATGGGAAGGGCACGACCAAATAGACAACATGTTGGAATCAGGCAGGAGGAACCTGAACTAGGAACAACAGTGACTTCAGTTGGTTGCTCCCTCGCCAGAGCAGATTTGTGGGATTTGCTTGGCCTGGGTCACGCCCCTGGCTGGGATCCAATAAGCCGTCCCAAATTGATTCCCTATACCTAACACACACTAACCTGGTGAAAGCCCCTGAAGTTTGACTGGCCCAGTGGGGAGGGACCAGCATACAGCAGCTCCTGCTTACACCTCAGTGACAAGAGCAAACAAGAGAGGGCAGAAATCCCTCACCAGTGTGCTTCAGAAGAACCATAACCAACAAGGAAAGGGGCTGAGACCTCCACTATACAACTGTATGGAAGAGACCAAAAACATGACAAGAGAGAGAAACAAGAAAAAGCCCCCAGCCCCCAACCCTGAGAACACTGATCTAGGAGAGGGGAGTGCAAGGGAGCCTGAGGGCAGCAGATATGCAACATCAGACACGGCTTCAATGGACATTAAGAGATATATTCGACCTTGTAGATGAGCTCAAAACTGAAATATTAAATCAGGTAAAGCAAGATATAAGTAGATTAATAAAAGCAATGCTAAGCATCTCTCAAGAAGACACAGATGAAAGAAGGGAGGAACACAAAAAAAGGAGAGAAATGTTTGATAAAGAATATAAAGAAAACTTAGAATACATGAAGCAGATTCAAAGAGATTACCAAGAAATTAAAAACTCCATTGAAAGCTGGCAAAACGCCTTAAAAGAAACTAAGGATAGACCATCAAAACTTGAAGACAAGTTTGCAATGTGTGATCATGAAAGGAAAGATCTTGGATAAGATCCATCTCAGCGTTTCTTCGGACACGCGACATGCCATGTTGGACCTTGGGGTGTTGGGAAAACAGGCAGCCACCCGCATTCCCCTCTGGTAAGTGGCTGTGGCCTGGCAAGCTGCAGCTGTCCCAGGGCAAGGACCATATCAGCATTTCCTGAAATCCGCCAAGTTGGACCTTGGGGCGCTGGGAAAATGGGCAGCCAGTTCACTCCTCTGGTGGGCAGCTGTGAGTATACCAGGACATGGGCTAACAATTAAACATCCATCTCAGCCCCCCCAACCCCCCTGTTAGCAAGTGAGAGCCAGAGATCTGAGCATGTCTTGCGAGTTTGACTATAGGCAATATAGCAAATAAGGGGGATTTTCTTCTGCCATCTTTTTGAAGGCAAATATTTTTATCTCTGTTTTGCTCTATTCTGATGAATGGTATTGCTCTATTCAATATTCTGTATTTATAATTTTGTCATTTCCTTCGATATTGCTCTGATTGAAGGAACAACTATTGTGAAGAAAACCAGATATACTATTGTACCTATTGCTGTTATCCCAGTAACCTGTGAAGTTCTGTACCAATTTCACTGCACTGCCTCAGTTGGCTATGTCCTGTCTTGTTCTGCTGTATTTTACTACCTTCAAAATAAAATAAAAAATAATAAGAAAAAATTTTAAAAAGAAAACAACAACAAAACAGATCAGTAAGGTACTGAGAAACCTGAATCATCATATAACTAAATAGATAATGGACTTAAAAAGCAAAAGGAGGAAAAGCAAGTGCTCTAAAGGATATAACTGCATGTATATTTAAGGGTGTAAGATTGATAATTATGTTGCTAAGTTTTTGTTGGATCAGAGAACAGAACTGTGTGCTGCCTCACTGTTTGAATGTCCACTTTGTGTGCTTTAATTTTTGTAACTTGAACAACTACATCCAAGAAGACAATATGTAATGTATCAACTAGTGATTTCTTACTGTTCTTTTTTTTTGAAATTCTGTGCTGTTTCTACCCTTTTTTTCTGTTTTGCTTTATTTTTCCCCTCTCTTTAAATAAAATTTTAAAGAATGAAAAAAAGGAAAGATCTCTTAAAAATAACAAGGAAACAGGCAGTAACAATATAAAGGCTAGAAGACAACAAGAGAATCTATAATTTAAGAGTAAGAAATGTAAACGAATAAGCAGGATAAAAACAGGCAAATTACAAAGGCTATTCATGGAAATAAGGAAAAATTCCCAGGCATGGGAAAAGAAAATGATATTCGGTTATGTGAGGCATTCAGAACTCCAGCCACCTACAACCAAAACAGAGCTACAACAAGAAATATAATAATCAAGATACCAGAAATTCAATATAAAAACAGAATATTAAAAGTTCTCAGAGAAAAGAAACAGATTACCTATAAAGGAAAGCCCATCAAGTTAATGGCAGACTTCTCCACACAGACCTTCATATAAAGAAGAGCTTGGAGTGAAGTATTCCAAGCCCTGAAAGAAAATAACCTCCAGCCCAGATTGATGTACCCTGCAAAACTGTCACTAGAAATTAATGGAGAAACAAGGTGCTTCCATGACAAAGAGGAACTGGGGGAATTGGTGACCACCAATCCAACCCTACAGAGGATACTGAAGGACATTCTAGAGAGAGAGAGAAACAATACCAGGATTTTAGGAACAGTGGCAGAAAGGCCTCAATGAATGGGGCAGGCAGTAGAATGAAGGAGAAAAGTAGACAAAGGAAGAAAAATAGCATAGCAGAAATGAGGCAGAGAAGGTTGGCTATAATCTCTAACATAGATGGCCTTGATACACTAAAAAAAGAAAAAAAAGTAGATCAGGAGGTAGGGTCCATTGAGATGCTCTGTATAGGAATATAATCAACCTGAGAGAGGGTTTATGAACTGAAAATCAAATATGAGAAAATAATGCTCTATGTGACAAGAGCCAGAGAGAAATAGGAGCAACTCAACCACCATCTGCAGATAGGTTGGAAAGGCAGGATACTTATGTACAGTGGAGAATTACTCAACTAGAATGAAGAAAAACCTTGACGCTTTTGTAGGTAAAGGAATAGAACTTGAGATCAAGTTCAGGAGTGAGAAGGTTCAGAACCACTTAGGTGAAAAGCAGGTTGCCCCCCAAATCTAAAAACTGAGGGACTTGGTGGGACCCAAAATGTGCTGCACCCTGTGGGAGTGAAAGGGGAGGAATAGCCTAAAAAGCAGAAGGCAGAGGATATTGTTAATAGTGTACCAGCATTTAAAACCCACATTACTCACACCACTCTGCTTAGATGGATTATATTCTGTTCCAGCTTGTCTACTTGTACTAGATTTGAGGGCACAGACAGTTATCCCGAAAATAGCAGGATATAGTACGGTAATCATCCTTAATTTCCTATTAACTTAATCTGAAGCTCTCTGTATAGTTTACACTGTCTTACCATGACTGATCTTAATCAAATCTGGTTTGTTAGACTGCTGTTTTGTATTGGTAGATTTTATTGAAAACTGTTATGATTGATAGTATCAAGTCTGAGACTATAGGCAACTGCACTGAAGAGGACAAGATTCGCTAGAATACCCACTCTGGTTTGATTATTACCTGCCTTTGAAGTTTTATACTGTCTACAATGTTTTATCTTTACTAATATTATATACTGCTATATTCAATTATACTGCTATATTCAATTATGCCTGATGATACAGACAATTCTATTGAAGATAATAACAGACAACCCAGTAACCATTGTAGAACATCCTGTACTGTGGTTTTATATGACTTTTTGGTTTCATGTTTTTATAGGAATTTGCTTTGTTTTGTCTTGGTATGTTTTGTTTTCCAATACAGAAAGGATAGAAATACATGTAGAGACTCATGCATGCATAGCTGTTTACAGTCTCACTGTTTGAATATCTACTTTATATGCTTTAATTTTGTAACTTGAACAACTATTTCTAAGAGGACAATATGTAACTTATTAAATGATTTGTTTTTTTAAAATTGTTTTATACTCTTTTCATGTTTTTCTGTTTAAATAAATTTTTTAAAATTAAAAAAAAAACTCCCTAAACAACAACAAAGTCAGCACCACTCCAGATGATTGGGACATTTGATTTAGGCAGCCTGTTAGGTCTTATTTATTTCGGCACTATGACAATCCACGTAGGAAAGAGGGGCGAGGCAGGCACTGTAACGCTGAAAGGGAAGCTGAGAAGGAAGCTTGCAGGCAAGTCGTGGGAGTACTGCTGGTTACTGGCAAACTGCTAGGTGTGAGGCTGTTACTATCCAGCCTGCATTCTGTTTCCACGTGTAGACCAAGAATCAAAGATTTGAAATGAACATGGATTCCTAACATTTCACTTTTTTTTTTAGCAAGGGAATCAAACTCAGGACCTTGTGCTTGCCAGGCAGGCCCTTGTGCCACTGAGCTGTGTTCCCAGCCCTTCACTGCCTTCCCACAGCAGAAAAAATATCCATACTGATTCTGCAGCACGTTTTTGGATTAGAAGGTGACGTGCAGTGTTTCTAGCTGTTGCTATGCTGATTTTTCCCTTTGGGCTTGAGTGTGTGCGAGCAAGCGCTAGGGATCAGACCCAGGAGCACTTAGAGGAGTGTGCCCCCGGCCCAGCTCCAGGCTTTTTATTCCTGCCAGTTAGGAAGTGAGCAGTACCAGTAGGTTAAGCTCATGGGCACTTGCGACCTTCCTGTTTCAGCCTCCTAAATGCTGGGAGTACACATGTGCACCACCACCCTTGGCTCAACAAATTATTTTAAATAGCTGCAGACCCTAAAGGTGTTAAGTAAATATGACTTTGGGATTTCCTGAAACAAGAAGCCCTATTCTTGAATTTTATTTAGGGACAGAATAATGAAATTGACTCTTTGAATATGTATCATTGCCACAAAAGTTACATTCTATTTTGTTATTATTGTCTTTTTAATGTTTTTAGGCTGGGTCTCATGATGCAGGTCAGGGTGGGCTTGGGCTCACATCGTAGGCCAGCCAGCCCAGGCAAACTTGCAATGATCTTCCCACCTCAGGTACATTCAATAATACAGAGTAAAAATTTTTAGTTGTATGTAGTTTTAGGCAAAGAGTGATAAAATAAAGATTTTATAGGGCATTAACAGTAAAGTTCAGGGCTGGGAATTTAGCTCAGCAGCCTAAGTGCCTGCCTGGCAAGCACTTGGCAGTGAGTTCAATCCCCAGTACAAAAAAAAGTACTGTTCAGTTCTTTAGAGACTAGGTGACATGGCCTGGGTTAGACTTGTGTCACCCAACATGGTGGCCACTAATCACACAGCTAGACCAAATTGAGATGTGCTATGAAGTGTAGCAAATTTCAGTCCTTGTACCATCAATACTTTATGACGAATAACATGTTGATGTTTTGGGTATGTTAAAATATATTAAATGATGTCAACTATTTATTCATTTTTGGCATTTTCTTTGTAGTGGGGATCAAACTCATGACCGTGTGCTTACAAGGCAGGCACTCACGGCACGGGGCTAAATCCTCAGCCCTCATTTTTGGCTTTTTGAGACAGGACCTCACTATGCAGGTGAGGCTGCCTCGGCCTCCTGCGTGCTAGGATTACAGGTGTGCACTACCATGTCTGACGACTTTAGGTTTTTGATGTGGTTTCTAGAAATTTAAAGATTACTTATATGATTAATCCGAACAGATAACACTGCCTATCCGGCTCATTAGTCTGGAGTACGTGAGACCTAAAACACTTGGCTGTGATCTACCATTTTCATAAGGATTTTATCCTTTCCTGCAAACATGGGCTTTTAATATATTAAAATTTTCAGCACATTTGCAATGTTTGTAGATATTATCAAAGCCAAGAACAGTATCTTAAAAAACATGTAGAAGAGGGAAATGAATTGGCAAGTATAAAGTCCTCATAATGGTGTTTTCACTTCCCATTTTACAGACCTTTAGACAATCAACACATGGCCTAAGATTACTAGCTTTTAAATGCTCTCACATGGAAAGGTCACCTAGTCTATGCGTAGTCCTTTGGCCAAAATTGGTCACACGGCTCTCCCTGCCTTTTAAAAGAGTGCATGGCATAAATGAACAGTAAATGCCTCTGCCCTAAGCCAGCACAAGTTCAGGGTTTAGTGAAACACTGAGATACTCCAAGTACAACACAATCTTAGAAAGCATTGGGAAAATGAGGTTGGGGAGAATCAGGATTTAAAGCCAGATGTGACAGCACGTGCCTAAGGCCCAGCTACTGAGGAAGTGGAGGCAGAAAAACCTCACATTCAAGGCCAGCTTTGACAACTTTAGCAATGCAGTCTGCCTTAAAGAAATTAGAAGGTTTTAGCTCAGTGGCATAAGTGCCTGCCTGACAAGTGTGAGGTCATGAGTTTGATCCCCAATACCAAAAAATAAAAATAAAAATAAATTTTTAAAAATTAAGACTTGGCCACTTTCCTGAATGTTTCTAGCAGTTAAGTGCTTGATCCAGTCATAAGTCACTTAGTTAACAGTATTGTATCAGTGATGGTGAAGCCTTATTAGATCATTCAAAGATACAAACAGCCTACTACAGTGCCCATATCACAGGTTTGTCACCAATGATCTATATGTAGATGAGGCTGTTTTTATTGTCTTCCTTCACAAAGGAAAGCTATTATGCTAATAGGTATGGAAAATGGCAGAGAGGCACATTTTCTTCTATTATGCTGACAGTAAATTCAATATAGACTACAGCTAATGTAGATAAAATTGTCTCAGTATCTATTATAAACTTATTTCCCACTTATGGTTAACACATATGAAAATAAACCTAGGTACTTCATTATGTTACTCAAAATAAATAAATAAATGCATACATACACACATGTGGCTACACTCATGCGATTACCTTGGCCTTTTAAAGATACAAATATGAAAAAAAAATAAATATGTATCATACATTATATATTTTTCTAAGTTGTTTACACCAATGCTGAAAAAATCCAAAAGTTAGAATTAGATCCATTTTGAAAAAAAAAAGACATTATAGTAGCCATTGTTCATTTCCTATTATTCTGAAGTCCTGTAATGCTTTCATCCTTTTGATTGGTTTTAGTCTGTTCTGTATTGATTTTATTATGTGTGAGATATGCACAACTATTTTGAAGAAAACGAGACAATAATTGTTAGTTTCCTATTATGCTGTTTTGAAGTCCTGTAATGCTTTTATTTTTTGTTTTGATTTGTTTGATTTTATTCTGAGTGATGGTACAGAGCTATTTTGAAAGAAAACGGGAGACATTATGGTAGCCATTGTTGATTCCCTGTCGTCTTGTTTTGAAGTCCTGTATCACTTGCATTGTTTTGTTCTAATTTGCTTTATTCTGTTTTGTTTTCTTTTATTCTCTATAAAAAAAAATTAGATCCCACAGCTAGCAGGTCAACTTAGCTCTTTCTGCTGGAATCCCACCTACCACGTACCCCTTTGCATACAACCTAACCCTTCCTCTTCCCTAACACAGTAATGCAAAACACAACAAATATTTTAAGTGTACATCATACATTTATTACCAACAACCCTCTCAACTCCAAAATTGGGCACAGGGATTAAAAATAAAAATTCATTGCACTACTTAGTAAAGCATTACTAGTAACTTTCATAAAAAATGTACAAACTTTGTTAAAAATTTATCAAGCCTTCAAATGATTTGGTTACAGATATTTATAATACATACATTTAAAACTATATGTTAACTGATACAATGGAATATGATTTGAGGAACTGACTCAGCAAATGATTCCAACAAAGACCCCTGTGAGCTTTCAGAATCTGAAACAAATAGCAAAATGAGGTAACCAAATGTACCAACAGGGAGGAAATAGCTCTCTAATGAAGGCCAAAAGGTATCTGTGAAAAATATTTTCATAAGTTGGTAGATCACAAAATTATTACAAGAGGCCCAAATTTAAGAATCTTAATAAATCACTTTTCAGAGTATGTATAAAATCTAAATATGCTTTCACATTTTCCTGCTTTTGCTCAAAAAAAAAAAAAAAAAAAAACATTCAGGACAGAAAAACCCTAATATGAGGTCTTGATATTTGGAGGCCTTGAGTTGCTTTGTGGGAGTTAAAAATATGAAATATGACAATTCACATCCAAAACCCAAAACCCACAAAAAAACCTAAATTACGAAAAACCCACAGCTGAGTTAAGATGGTAAAGCCAACACTGTTTTAGGAGGAAGAAAGACAAAGGCAACAAACCTATATCTGCCTGAAACCTGGTGCATCACCCGGGTGACGACAGCTGGGTGATACGAATCCACGGTTCTTCTCACTCACCAGCCACGCAGTGCTCACTGTGGCCAGTCTGAGCTGGTCAGAACACATGCGCATGTGCTCATAACACACACTAACCACTTAGTAAACAAGCCTGGACACGTCGGTTAAGAGCCCCATGCAAAGATACAAGATTCCCAAAGAGAGATCAGTATTAACAGCGCAATAATTAAACTCTGGATTTTACCACAACAGACCCTGCTGCCTCCTAAATGGCTGACTGCCTCTCAAACATTTACTGGAAAAGGGACATTATAACAAGAATTTATAGCCAGAAGGGAAGAAAAAGTTACTTTTCCTAGTCATTAGTACAATGTGCCTTGTTATTAGGTATCTATAAATTAGAAAAAGTGCTTTACTTGCATGCTTCAATAAAATGAATACTGAGTGCAGTAGTGTTGCATTACATCTGTACAGATATAAATCTTTTGCAGCTATATAAAAGTCTATATATAAGATAGGCTTTTGCCATTTTAAACATGATTTTAATTAAAAAATAAAGATTAAACTATATGTGATCTGTATGTAGCTGATTATTATATGCCAGTAATTTTGGTCTTTAATACACTCTTATTCAACAGAAACAGGAAGGGGATTGTAATGATTCAAAAATAATGCGTGCATTTTACCACTGTTTAGGTAGTAAACTTCTGTGACAAATCTAGGGGCAAAGAGAAAGAATGTAACATCCTATTTGTGTAATTAGAGGCAACAGTATAAGAGGACAAAATTGTGCTTCTGTGTGAACCGACTGTACTGAACTCTAGGCTGTGAAGAGCTTCTAGAGAATTCAAGGGAGGGCAAGCAGCACGGCAGGAACAAGCAAGTAACACTGTCTGAGTAGGAACTGACTCAGAACCCGCTGAGAACGGAGTGCGGCTGGCAGCAAGTTATCACAGTCCTGACTGGAACAGTGCGGCCGGCGCTAATGCAAACAAAGTAATGACATCAGCTGCAGGAGAACAGGACAATGCTGAGCACACTAAACCAATGAGAAAGGAATCTAAATGTTGTGGGAAAAACATGACCAAACAACGTGAATTACGCATAATGAACCTATTTTGAAACACTGTTTGTATATTAGTTTAGATCAACTAAATGAAGGTCAATTCCTGTTTGACAGCATTATTTTTTCATACAAAAATCAATCTTCATTTATACTGCAAGTATTCTGGACTCTTATATTAAACTTTTCTCATTCAAACAAAAATTATAAAGGAAAAGCAGCAAGACATCAAAGCAAATCAGGTCTAGGGAACAAGAACCGTCACAGCACTTGATCCATCTTGAAACAAGAGTTTCAATGAGAAGCACATTTACTGATGAAAGAACTAAACAACTTTCTGCATTGAACTTTGGCAAATAAATCAATACAAACAGAAATACAATGTTCTTAAAACAATTTAGTTGCCTATAGAAGTCTGAAGAACACATATCAGAAACTGGGCCGAGTTAGTTCTGGTAGAGGTTAAGGAGATAAGATTTCATGGGGCCAGTGGTATTTCTTAGAAATATATTACTCAAATATCTTCAGAACAGTCTACAAATCTAAAGGTTTAAAAAAAAAAATCACAGGTTCCTTCTGTAAGAAGCTTACTGGAAATGTAAAGGAAAAAAGGTATCAACATTCAAATCATTGATTGAAATGCTAATATTGCTAAATGATTATGTATGATATTGCACCTTCTTTTTGGAAACAGCAAGTTGGAGATTTAAAACTTTCCTTTTCACAAAAGAAAGGCTCATGGAGTGAGTTTCTGTGACACTATTTTTCTTGGGTAACCTATTTAAGGATCACCAAGGAAGAGAAGGTGACAGCTGCCTGAAGCAAAGAAAGAAGGCTTTTCTCGTTCCATTCATTGGGAGGGAAGGGGATGGAGTATTCAATGCTTATCATTGATGCACCCTTAGCAGTCAGTGTGCAACAGCAAACACAAAGGGAAAAACCAGTGTACAGTACTAGTGCTGTTTAAATAACACACCAGATTATACATTGCAGCATAATTAAAACTACACACACATTCTTGGTACATGCTGGTATATATGATCTCATACACACATTAACTACCATGCCCTCACACAAGTAGTTGCATACTCTCACACACATTGATACATTTATCACCCACAGTCATTCACTGCACTCATTTCCACTCACAGTTCCCGAAGGCTCTATATAAGGTAGATTGCTATATCATCTGGAGCTACCACTTTTTATAAAAGCACATGCTAAAAGATCACGTCCACTGTAATCTTGCAGCCACACTCGGAATGATCACACAGAAACCAGGGAATGTTAGTGCACACACCAATTAAGCTAAAGAAAAGGTCTTTGGAGTTCCAATCACACAGTTAGTATAACAATCCCATAATTGTGAAGACTAATTGTAAGCTTTTATAGTTGATTAAGTCACACAGTGCAAAGGAAGGTCCATTGACCCTTTTGGTAAAGGGAAGGCTGGAAGCCACACAGATTCGGTTCAATGGATAGTCCATATGTACACGTGATGAGGAACACCCAAACTGAATTTGTGCTCTTAGGTTGGTCATTCTGAATCTCGATGCACTTCTGAAGCATCCGCTCGGCAAATTGGGCAGGTACGATTTGCCTAAAAAAGAAAACAGGTAATCTTTTCAAAATGTACTTTATACAATGAAAGACATTAAGAAAATGGAGAGCCAGGTGTAGTAGTGCAGGTCTGGAATTCAAGCACTCAAGAAGCTGAGAGTCTGAGGCCAGCCAGGGCTATAAAGGACTTTAGGACAAGCTTCAACCACATAATGAGACCCTGCTCCAAAAAACCAAACCAAACAGTGTTGATAATTTTTGCCCCTTTAAAGAGTTATAAAACAATTGTATTTCTAAAAAATGACCACAAACCTTAAAGATTTGGTAGCCCAAAAATGACTTTAACAAGATCTATTCAAACATATAAAACACAATTACCCATCACAGGTTCAGATAAATTTAGAAGCTGACTTAAAAGTGGAACCTCTCCCCTGCCCTTCTTCCCTATGCAGGGCTTGACTGAACCCAAGACCACGCATAGAACTTCTGGCTCTTCTTAATGGAACGAGGTTACATCGCATTTAGCAGTATTAGGAAAGCCTCCTTGTAGAACAGCAGATTTTATCTATCCTCACGGTTCTGCTCACTTCTGCCCTGGTTCTTACACCCATTCCTTTTCTATTTCAACAAATGGTACTATTTGCCAAGCTGCTAATGCCAGAAACATGAGTATCACTTAACCTGTTCTCTTCCTTCTTAGAACACATTACTCACCAAATATTCTCACTTGTGTGTTACAATAGCTCTCACAGTCCTTTTCACCCAGTTGCCACTGTACAATTTTTTTTTGAAGTTATAGAAATGGACCCTTATTTTTATGCTAAAGCCTTCACAGAGTCCCAATTCAGTACATAATAATACCCCGGCCTATCAGAGTCATGCAGCCAGCAACCTGCCCCATCCCCAGCTGATGGGAAAGCGCACAGGCACAGCTGAGAATGCTGTGCAGCTCCGCCAGCTGGGCAAGCTAGAAAACTTGAACTGCTATGACTGGCTGACCTCATCCTCACTCCATATCCCTCTCTCAGAAATCACCCACCCCTACTTCCACCCTCCAAACAGCAGACAGTGAGCTTTCTAAAACACAGGCTCAGCTACATCCTTCCCGACTGCTTTCAGGATCAAGTCCAAACTCCTGTACACTTGAGAACAACTTCCTAAAAGGTCCGTCTCTGGCTACACTTTTGAACCCTCTTCTTTCACCACCCCCTCCTCATACTCCACCATCAGCCATATGCAACACGTGGTTTTCTGATCATTCTCTGGTCACGTGTCAAAGCTTTACTAAAATGTATACAATGCTCTCTTTTTCGGTAAAGTCTCTGTCTTTAGGGTGCAGTCTGGACTAAGCTGGGCCCCTCTGAAATGTCCTCACTCACAAAATTTCTTAGTCACACTATCTAGCTATGCTTTATTGGGAGGTATACATGTAGAACATGAGCCACCTATGTAACTATATCTGTATCATCGAGTTTGGCCCTTTAAAAGGTAATTTTCTTTTTCTAGTATATTTTTTCCTTATCTCTTCACCAAAATATGAAGTTACTAAGTCAATATTATCACTAAATCAGAACACTATTTTTAAAAATAACAAAGTTGACCATTTAAATTCTTTCATTGTGTCATTTGTTTACATATTAATTTCATCCTGATACAGTCATTGATGTCAATTGATCACATCAATTTGTAATCACTGGACTTTTAAAAAATATACAGAGGAAAACGAAAACAGTTTACTTCTGTGCAAATCTCTGGCAAAGGAATCCTAGTGAAGGGTCCTTTTAAACTCATAAAGGAAACTGTGGTGTAACTTAATTAAAAGCTCAAGTCTTGTCCCTGTGTACCATGAGAACATTAGGACATACCAATTAATAAAGAGAAATCTGTTTTCAAGATTTACATGCTTATTCTTGCCACAACTACACTCCTTTTTGTTTGTTGTTTCTTTGTTTTTAGTGACAGGGACTTATAATTCCTAAAAACATGTTCTACCACTGAGGTACATCTCTAGTCCCTGCAGTTAATTTTTACTGATCTTTTCACCTGAAGACAGAATAGTCTGAAAGCTGTGCTTCAACTTGGTCTCTTGTATTCACCCACTCCACTAAACCATAAACTAACTTAATGACAGAACAGAAACAGATACACATTACCTTAAGCCACTTGTCAACACACTTGGCATGGAACTCATGGTTACAAGGTAAGACTCTAAGTAGCTGCCTTGACTCAAAATCACACATGCATACCACACACCTGAAAAAAGCAAAAATATCATTTAACTAAGAATGGCTATAATAAAGACAGATGGTAACAAGTGTTGGCAAAAATGTAAAGCAGTCAAAACCTTTGTACATTGCTGCTAAGAATACAAAACTGTGCAGCCACTTTGAAAAAACTGGCTACACTTATAAGGTTACACATATGATTACTATATGATTCGCTCAATCACTTCCAAAGATATACCCAAGAGAAATTAAAATATTTGAAAAAAAAGTTCAAAGCAACAGCATTTGTAAGAAACAACAAAATGTCCATCAACTGATGAAAGAATTATCATGTGGTGTATCTATACACAGAGTATTATTTGGTCATGAAAAGAAATGCCTTATGGATTCAGAAAGATCGATATCATATGACTGCATTTTGGTGAAACCTATGGAGGCATGAAGTTGGTAGAGGTTTGGGGAGAGGTATCAAGGTAAAGACTGGAGATACATGGAAAGTGGCCGCTATGGGTAAAGTTTCTGGGACGATGAAAAAGGTCTCAATTTGTGGTAATAGTTGCACCAAAAAACTACACTAAAAACAACTGAACTGCACATTTTCAAGGGGTGAACTGTTTTTTTTTTTGTACCGGGAATCGAACTCATGAGCTCGCGCTTGCCAGGCAGGAGCTTATGCCACTGAGCTAAATCCCCGGCCTAAGGGTGAACTCTAATGATACAGATATAGACATAGATATGTCATGTTCTATATTTGTATCTCCAATAAAGCAGTAGCTGGTTAGTGTGACTAAGATGTTTAATTTTTAACTTTATTTCACAAAGAAAGAAAAAGTAATTTAATAGTGATGTCAGAAAAAATACACTTACAAAGTCTGTTCTGACTGGTGGTTGTTAGGATTGAACCGGTAAGAAGGAAGTTGTTCAATATCTGCTTTTGTCAGGCCTCGAGGCTTAGCCTCTCCCAGTCGCTCTGCCAGGTTTAAGAGGGCCTGTTTAAGGGAAAAGGAAATATATTTTCATATTTAACTTTTCTATCCCAATAAAATATTTTTTAAAATTTTTATTTAAAGAGAAAAAAAAGCATGTAAAGGGTAGAGATAATACAGAATTTCAGAAAAAAGATAAACAATAAGAAGTCACTAATTGATAAATGACATATTGTCCTCTTAGAAATAGTTGTTCAAGTTATAAAATTAAAGCATACAAAGTAGACCGTCAAACAGTGAGAGTGTAAACGGCTACGCATACATGAGTCTCTACATGTATTTCTATCCTTTCTGTATTAGAGTCTATCCCAATAATATTTAAAACATTTATTTTACGTAAAAAAAATTAAACACAAAAAAGTAAATAAACAGTGGAACAAACACTTTTTAACCTAATTTCCCAGGCTCAGTAATTCATGGCTACTCACTTCATCATATGTAACCTGAGCCCCAGATTGCTTGCAACACAACTAAAAGACATTCCTATTTCCCTAGTAAAACAGTTCTACATGCATATGTAAAAGTTAAGCACTTTTGACATTTTGGGCTGAATAAGTCTTTGCTGCACGGCTTTTTGATGAAGTACAGTTGGATGTTTAGTACCCTTTACCTCTACACACTAAATACCAGTAACTCTCTCCAATTTCAAAAACCTAAAATGTCTCCAATCACTGTCAAGTACCCAGAAGATCAAAACTATCCCCAAGTTGAGTACCACTGCTCAAAAAAAAAAGACTTTCACATACAGATTTGTACCAAGAAGCATACAAAATTTAAAATAAAATTTATTATTTGGTACTAGAGTCAAAGATCAACTTAGATTCTTCTGCTTTAGGGCATTTAGTAAAATGTCTGTATCATCAGGCAGATGAAAGAAATTTAAAAGCAGTTTTTCTTCTGCCAGTTCTTTTGCAGGAAGAGTCATCTCATGAGAGCGACCAATGATAGAGAACCACATTTCTGTGTCTGATTCTTGACAATACAGAATGAGTAGAGTAGATCACCAGGAAAGTCATACCATAGGAACTGCTATCAGAGAATGTCCATGGACACAAAGTCTCCCTCTGGAGTTTCAAACCAGGAGTTTCTGATGTGAGCAGAAGGAGCTTTCCAGCAGATGTTACACTGTTTTTTCAGCTTCATGACAGGAGCACTACACTGCTGCACGTCTGTGATGAGTTCTCCTTTGAGTCAGCTGTGATCTCTCATGGCTTCATAAGTAACAACTTCCTCTCCTTGCAGCTTCACCTTGGCACGGTTGACATTTAAATACTGAGCTCAAGATTAGTTTCTCCAGATGATAACAGTATCAGCAGCAGCACAAAAGCAATTTGAGATTCAGGCTGTGATCCAAATGATTCAAGTAGTCAATCAAATTAAATTGATCAAGTAAGTTCTTTTTGGGGACAAATGGAGAGCCATATTAGAAGCAGCCAAGTGATTAGTATTGGCTGGATTTTCCACGATGATAACATTAACTGATTTTCTTGGCATTCTTGGCTTACTTCTCAGAGACATAGTTTGAACATGATCATATTAATTTTCAGTAAATCTTTGCTCTCTATGCTTTCCCTCATTGGTATGAAGAACAGTTACATCCAGGTCTTCAAAAGCAATCTCCTCATTGTTAAAATGACATCTTTCAGAGAGGAAGGGCAGTCTTGCAGTTACATCAAGACACTCATCTTGGGTGTGATATCCAAATACCACAAGAATTACAACTGGTCTTTACTAAAGACACATCCATTTCTAGCACTTTATAAATATGAATACGCAATATGATCAATTGCTTCAGAAAACTTTAGTGCCTACAAAATGACCCTTAAGGAACTAGGTCATCTTTACTGTAGAACCAGCTCTTAAAAGAGTGACTTTCCAATGAGACCATAAAAAAAATAGCATTAATTCTTTAATAACGAATATCCAATTAATGTTAAAATGTCACTAACATAAGAAACCTGCTCTGTTACCTGCAAAAATTCCCAGAGTAATTTTACTGACTGAACTTCCCCACCTCTAACCTGTGTTAACACAGAGATCCCCAAGTCCCAGGCCATGAATGTTACCAGTCTGTGGCATGTTAGGAACTGGGTCACAGGGCAGGTGAGTTTCATCTATATCTACAGATACCAGAATTATGGCCTGAACCCCACTTCTAGTGGCATTAGATTCTTCCAGGAGCACGAGCCCTATGAACTTCAAACATAAAGACTTAGGTTGCATGCTCATGATAATCTAATGCCTGATGATCTGAGGTGGGGCTGGAATGGCGACCCTAGTGCTAGGGAGTGGCTGCAGACACACATTGGTACTAGCACAGAAGTTAAGACTGCACAGACCATAATAAACTGCTGCAGACTGATGTAGTCAGAGGTTGTAAGGAGAACAATTACATACAGGACCGAGAATTCATAATAACATTTAATGATGTTCACTTAGAATTAAACACAAGGAAAGTGCAGGAAATCTGCCCACAACACTAAAGACCTAGAGAATCCAACTGAGGGCCTCAATCCCAATGCGTGAGTCCAGCAGAAGATCCAGAGCCCATGACCATGCCTCTGACAAGATCAACTGGAAGCCTAGAACCTCAGACAATGACTCATGCAAGTCTGTTTCTATGGATCTGGGCTGGGAAGGACCAAAGGTCAGTGGTGGGAGCTACAAAGTCTATGCCAGCAGGATGAAGCATCTGTGCCTGTAGGTTGAGGGTTCTACACTGGAGCTAACAAGTGACACTCAAAATAAGGGCCAGGGCTCCCTTGAAAAGTACTCAGTGACAACGAGGTCCCAGACTCCTCTGACAATGACAACAGCCAAGTACGTTATCAGGAAGCCAGTGTGACAAACTTCTCCTGGAGATTAAACAGAACACGTCTTCTCCTCCGGAGACAGGAAGTGATGCTCAATGTTCGGACCAGAGCTCCTCCAAAGCGAACCACAGCCATTCTCATTGACAAGGTCCTGAATTCCCCCAAAGATAACGGTCAAATTCATATCACGGAAGTTAGTCATGACATGCTCCTCCAGGAGAACCAACAGCTCCAAACAACAGCAACACCTAGGAGAACCCACAATGCTTCTGTCGCTCTCCACGTCTTTTTTTTTTATATTGGCAACTCATCTCAGGTGGGCCATCTACATGCAGCACCATGCTGATTCAATTCAATTTCACTGGTGTGAAATTGACCACCAGTTTTTAATCTATAACACAGACTCACTTCTGTCCAGCCTCTGTCCATACTGCACACTTGTCTCAGTCAGCTTTGGTAAGCCCACAAGCTAATCCTAGCTGAAATGAGTGAAAAACAATCATCACCAGAGAGCTTCTTTGAAAAGGGAAAGACCCAAGGATGAGGTAGTGGAAGACTAAGACTGCCAATAAAAAGAAAGCTGCATTTAAAAGAAAGTATCAGTTAAGTAGTATTTTTGCACTGATTTACTAAAACAATCTATTAACCATTTTTCATCTTTCTTTGAGATAAAATTGACAGACACCAACGGTATAAATTTAAGTTATACAAACCAACATTTTGTCATGCATATACATTGTGAAATAGTTCCCAATATTAAACAAAGGAATATATGAATAACAAAAAGAAAAGAAAACATCATGATTACTCCTTCAATTGTAGGTTCATTGTAACCCATAATTCCTATCCGACAAGCCTGCTTTATCCTTCCCTTGCAACTTCACCTTGGCATGGCTGACATTTGAATACTGCGTTGACTGGCTCCCAATAAAGCCATGAATCCTTCAAAACTGCTTCACCACATGGAAACCAAGCACCTTGCATTAAAACATAAGCCTTTGGAGTTTTTTTTTTTTTTTTTACAACAAACAACCTATAAACATGAAAAACCGGAAACAGTTACTGAGGAAGGTTGGAGATATAGCTCAGTGGCAAAAGCACCTGCCTGGCAAGTGCAAGGTAATGAGTTCAACCCCCAGTAAGAAAAAAGAAAAGAAAAAATAAGCAACTGCTGAAGGTTACCACTTCAGGCATTGTGTCTTGCACTGGGAGCATCATTCGTACTGACTACATTGCCAAGCAGCCCGTCACTGTTGGTGAAGAGATGATCCTGCCTACTGTGAGGACATCTATTGTGAACCTTTAAAGGCAGCACATGTTCCTCTTCTGGACAGCACCGTAACTACACGAATGGATAAAACCACAGAGGATATTGAGGCACAACTGGCAGAAAGGATTATTCACTGAGGTACACAATCCAGGTTGACAAGTCAATTGATGTTGACAAGACAACAGTGATTATCTTGTATAATACATGGTTTTCTGGAGGATGGGCATAACAATGTATTATGTGTACTTTGTTTTCCAACCAATACCACTGTTGAAAAACTATTTAGTCTTTGAATAATTATTTATAAGTGAATTGTTCAGTTTGTGTCAGTACTATATAGGCACAGACAGAGCAGCTGCCTTGACTGGATAGCTTTTTGGTTTTACTACTTGGGTTAAAGAAAACAGTATGATTTAGAGAAATGTTGCCTAGCTAAAAATGTTACCTGAACTTAACATTTCGCAGGATGTGATTAAAATTATGAACCACATTAAAATGCATGCCCTTAATTCAGATATGTTTACAAAGCTCTGTGAAGAGATGGACATGGAGCACACACATCTTTTATATGCAGAAATAAGATGGCTTTGTCAGGGTGAATCTGCTGGGAAGTTTCTGAGTTATCAGAGCTATTCCAGATAATTCTCTCACTGGCAGCACATTCCAGTGATGTGAAACAGGTTGCAAAACTGGCTTACTTGTCACATATTTCACTTTAGGAAAGAATGACAACTATGGTTAGCAGGTAAAGTGGCTGCACTGAAAGCCAAGCTAACTTATGGGGTAATCAGAGAATGCTGAGATTTATGAAAGCCGGGCACGAGAGGCACACACATGTAATGCTAGCACTTGAGGTAGGAGAATTTCCTCAAGCTGATGATCAGACTAGGCTACATGAGTTCAGGGCCGGCCACAACTACATAAAATAACCTAACCAAACCAAACCAAATCAAACCAAAGCCAAAAACCAAAACACACCAAACAACACAAAAACTTTAGATTTTGAAAGCGATTCAGTCATGGTTTTCTATCTCCCAGCGGGTACACAATCATCTCTCTTGGGTTTTAACAGTTTGAACATTACTTCCTAACCACAAAGACCCCAGTCCCATTGTGCCCCATTGATGAATCAGGCAGGTGAATCACCTATCTATCCAAGAAGGGAATCAACTGCTTGAAAATGCAAAGGATGACAACCTAAAACGTAGACTTGAGACAACTTCCGATCTCCATTCGTTCTGGATTAAAGTCAAGGTGGAATATACTGAGATTGCCAGAAAAGCACTTTAAAAAATCTCATTCCATTTCTAGCATCCTATCTTTGGGAAGTAGGGTCTTCTTCAATGACAACAAGCAGAATGAAAATGTGGAGTAGACTAGACACAAACAATACACTTTAGGTCACTGTCTTCCATCAACCCGAGCTGGGCACATCTAGTTGAAGGAAAAGTCAAGCCCAGGGCTTCAGTTTATTCTGCATTATGGTAAGTTGTGTAACATTTCTTTATAGTGTATATTACAATGTAGTAACAGTAGAAATAAAGCAGACAATAAATAGACTTGGACCATCTAGAACACCTCCCTGTCTGGTCTGTGGAAAAACAGGTTGGGAATCACTAGAGGAGTCATCCTTTGTCCCCTGTACTTCTGCAAGCTGGTGACTCTGCTACTCCTGTAACAGGCCCATCTTGTCTCGCTAGCTGTTACTTTAGCAGGCACTGACAGAAAACTGTCTAGGACTCTTAAGACTCCATCAAACATGGTGAACAGCAACAGTCTAATCATTCCTCATGTTTGAGATGAAATATTTCTGTAAAGAACAACCACCTCATACTAAAGCATATCCAGCAGTGTAATGTATAAAGGGGGGATAAGACCAATGAGCTTCATTTTTTAAGCATTCCTTATGAACTCACGATTTTAGTACATATTTTAGATATTTTAATATGTTACATTCCTATGTTTGCTTCTATGTTGTTATCTCCTTTTGCCCAGTTGTTAATGACTACTTAGTATTTAGTTATTCTGCAGTTAGGTTGCCTCAACTTGAGAAGTTTAGAGGTTTAACTGAGAGACTCTGCAGGCAGCCAGGGTTCTTACTTTGTAAAAACCCTCAGCCTGTGCAAGGAGGCCAGGAGCTTTCCTGAGTGCCTCACCCACCCTGTGGGCAGGCGGAGTGGCCTGTGTATAACATCAGCCAGAACAGGCTTGTTTTGCTCCCTGTTGTTCTGGCTCCCTTTTGCTCTGGCTGCTGCTGCTAAGTGTTGCCCCAGTGCCATGCTACCCTGCCTGTGAGCCAGCTGATTATGGACTGAAATCTCCAAAAACTGTGAGAAATAAACCTTTTCTTCCTTCATTTTGAGTGTCGGGTGTTTTGTCCCAGCAACAAGAGAAAGTAACCAAGACACCCACCCCTAACCCTTCTAAACGCTAAAAGATGGCATCAATTTAATAGATGCTGCTGGGCATGGTGGCATATATCTGTAATCTGAGCCTAAAGAAGACAAAGGTAGGAGGATCATAAATCAAAGTCCAGCCTGGGCTTAGTGAGGCTGCCTCAGAATTTATTTCTTTATTTAGACACAAAAGGTTTGTTATACAGCCCAGGCTGGTGTTGAACTTACTATGTATCCAAGACTGGCATCAAACTTACAGCAACCCCCAACCTCAGCCTCCCAAGTGCTGGGATTACAGGCATGTGCCACCATGTCTGGCATCAAATTTAAGGGGATTGTAACTTAAGGATATGGTGCCCTGGACTTGATCCCCAATATATATATATAAACAAAATTTTAAAAATATACTGATAATTAGCATATAAATTAGATCAAACTCACAATACATTTCATAGGTATCTTTATATCCCCAATACATTATTATAGGTCATGATGGTCAATGAATACAATTTTATGACAATTTTATGCTCATTAAATGCTTACTGGGTAGCAATTAAACCTTCAATCAATTCATACAATGGTGCACACAAGACAACTGAAGGCAGGACATGATTAGTGCTTATGTACCATAGAAACAAAAGGGAAGAAGAGATTTATTGGCAGACTAGAAATGGTGTTCAAGCTGAGCAGGGTGGCGTGCTCCTGTAATCCCTACACTTTAGAGGCTGAGACAGGAGGATTGTTGCCAGTTGGAGACTAGCATGGGCTACAAAGTGAGCCCAAGGCCAACTGAACCAGATAGCAAGACGCTGCCCCCCCTCAAAAGGCTGCTCATAACATAATGTTAATGCTTCAATATCAAACATAGAAGAACAAAGGAAGATCTTAGCAGAAGCATCAAGAGGAATAAAGGCATTACAATAAGACAAGAATAATAGATAGACTGAAAAACACCTGAGTAATTTGGAATAAGCTAGCAGTAGGGAATGTTTAGGAGCTACACTATGAGAGAAAACCAGAAAAAATAAGTAATATCTTTTAATTAGCTGACAGTTATGACTGTAGACTATCAAAATATTCAACCTAAAAATACAGTTTAGAAAGAGATTCCAAAGCCAGATTAAGGTACTTCCCTTATACTGCAATACAACATTGAGTTTTCCACTGATATGTATATGGCCAGCTGTCTTTTCAGCAACAGGACATGATAGATTACTTTTAGTAAAGAAAATTTTTAGTAAAGTATTTTTACATATAGTGTAGAAACAAAACCAGGAAATTATTACAGCTCCTTTTTCTCTCAAGAAATGCAATCTAGTGCTGGGGATGTACTCAATAGTACAGAGCTTGCCTAGCATCCACAAGTTCCTATATTCAATCCTCAGTACAGGAGTAGCGGGGAGTGGTGGTGGAGTCTAAAGATTGTATGTTTCCTCTCCTGTTTCCAGATTCCATTTGCCTAAAAAAAAACAGTTCCAGTGTTCATGCTGTGAACATGGAGACAAAGATAGCTGACCAATTTACATACATTTAAATCCAAACTTGCTTTCCAACTAACAAACCACACATTTAACATTCCTAACTCAGGTAATGTAAGATCAACACCATTCAGGTTGATGCTATCATTTATTTGACCTATTGGCATCTGTGATTCTGCCTTTTTCACAGGTTATTACACAGCCCTTTTTATACAGCACCTTTTTTCACAACCTTCCTACCCTCACCCCTGACAGCACAATGATCATTCAATGATCAAGTCCTCTTTAAATCTGGTTAAAGCATCTTTCAGAGCTGTACTTTTTATTATATGTAGTTAAGGGATAAAGCATGATGGCTGGATACACACACACACTCAGTAAAATGACTGCAATGGTCAAGCAAATTATTCTGTCCATCACCTCCCATTGTCACTTTTCTTGTGTTCAGAGCACCTAAAACTGTCGTCTCAGGAATTTTCAGCACACACAGCACTGCATTATTACCCATACTTTTCACGATGTGTATCTCTAGAGATGTGTGAGTTCTCTATGTATTTTATTAGATATATGGTTTACCAGCATTTTCTCCTAATCTATAGGCTGCCTTATCATTTTGTTGATACTGCTGTGGTTGATTGTTAATTGGTGGTCCACTTGTAACACCCAGCTGCACTGAATAGGTGTGGTGCTTGGGTGTGGAAGGTCCACCTGACAATTGTTGTCAACAGCATTAAAAGAGAACTGGAGGAGGAAATGCTTGTCTGGAAAAGCTTCTCCATGCTGGCTTTCATAATATGAACTCAGTGGTTCTCATTGTCCGAGGTGCTTGGGACCTTCCTGTTGCTGAGAATGGCTGCGGTTCTTTGCCAGGAATCTCTCTGGTCCTTACTTTCAGCATAGCTTCCTGGCCCAGTGCAGATCCCTCAGCCTGCTGGCACAGATCCTTCAATGCGCTGGTGCAGACTTTCGAGCTTCCACCACTGACCTTAGGGGCCTTTCTGGTGCAGTTGCTTGTAGGAAACACTGTTGCAGCCACAGGCCTCTGGCTGGACTCATGGAAGCCACTGCCATGTGACCCAGGCCCTCCAGCTGGATTCTTTGAGTCTCCAGTACTTGGACAGATCTCTGGCACACTTCTGCATTTGACTCAATGCATATTATAAAATAATCCTATAAATTATGTGTCCTGTATTTAATCTTTTCCCTTGTAAACCGTAACCACAACAACCACTCTTACCTATTCATTACATATTGGTAGAGTTTTAACTCTTAGATTTGATACCACAGAAGCACCAAAACACTTAGCAGGGCACTCAAGGGCATCCAATTGAACTTTTCAATGAAATCTCCATTTTCCCTCTTCACATTAGCTACAGACTACACTCTGTTCCTCAAGAATGTCCCATACCTTCTCTGTCCCAACTTTAAACATGAGAAAATTCCAGCACAAATTTTTTCAACATCCAGTGCAAATACTTCTATTTCCTTAAAATACTTTCAGAAAAAAAAATCCTTTTAGATTACCTAACCAAAATTCACCATTTTTTCATTTGCATTCTCACTGCAACTATGTGTAACTCTAAAAGTATCAAAGTCTACCTGTTACCAAAGACATGTGACATATGTTCAAACAGCTGTTAAACACTTCTGTGATACATGTGGATCCTGAAATGCAATTGTTTACTTAATAAATATTTAATCAGATGAAAAAGCTGAGTAGAATACTTTCATGTACACAATACTCATTTAATTTTCACTTACTAACCTCATAATTTTCTACTTCGCCATCTTCCACATCCAATTCAAAGCTGAAAGTTGGGCCCACTGCAGGGGGCACTGGAAGCATTGATCTGCATTGAGAACCACCACAAAAGCATTAGCATGTGAGTACACTAATTTAACGAACAGGACAGGAAGGACAACAGCCAGTGTTACATGGATGAAGAATGTTCAGAGTCAGTCAGTGTAAATATTTTAAGAGCTGACTTTATTAGAAATAAAGGCTGATAGTAAGAACATACCATGTACCACAGCATTAGAAACAAATACAGGAACAAATTTCATAAAACAGATGGAAGACTTGCATGACAAAAAATTCAAAAGCACTAAGATAAACAGTAATGCACCAGGTAAGTAAATTGTAAGACTCGATATTGTTATCAATTCCCCCAAAATTCATCTGTAGATCTAATATAGTCCCTACCAAAATCCTAGCACCTTAAAACATAAATAAAGATAAGGTTTCTGAAAGCTATAACTACTGACATACTGACTAAATGTACATAGTGATTTATGACTGACTGCTGAACTGGGGATCAAACTCTAGCCCTCAGACTTCCAGCATGCAAAGGCCAACATTTCAATAATGAGCAAGCTATAATCCCAGCCAGTAATTTTGTTTGGATTTTTATTTTTACTTTTTAAATCTATGTAGCCCAGGCTGGCCTTGAACTCAAAGCGATCTTCCTGCCTCAGCCTCCCGAGTGTTAGGATTACAGGTGTGCACCAGCAAGCCTGGCTGAGTCAGTGATTTTAAATTTTATAAAGGAATACAAAAGACCACAAATACAAACATTTTATGAACAAAGCTGGGGGACTTATACTATGAATTTAAGACCGGCAAAAAGAGAGGCACATGGTTTTCTTGGATTAAGACTACCTTTCCTATTTTTCTTAGAAAGTAATTAGAAATGTGAATAAATTCTTGCCAATCAAAGAGGCAAGAGTAATAAATGCTATTTGTTTGATACCCTCAAGAGGAACAGGTAAGGCAGAAGGATTCATTTTTGCTACCTGAAATACAGAAGTGATGGCTAGATCCTGAGGAGCTGTATTAGATCACGGCCAAGAAGCCCTAAGACTGTGAAGATGGTAAAACCATTTCTCATTGTCACACGACTAACCAATAGTTCTGGAATTGCTTTCTTTCAGACTTTCTTATGAGAGAGAAACAAAGAACTACCATGTTTAAATCATTAGTTACAGACAAATATAATTCTGATAAAACAGCTCTGAGACAGAAATAACCTGTCTTCTTTTCTCCAAGAAAACAGTAGCAAAGGCTAGATAGTAAAAAATGATTCCAAGTGACACTAGCTATAAAATCTCATCTGCCTCTTTCATTTGTTAAAACTTATTATCTGACTCACAGATTTCTTTCTGCCTCATTCCCCCCATTGTCCTTGGCTCTCTTTTGTCTTTATCTGGTTCTCTGATCCTAACCCCTTAAGGTTAAGTTAAAGCAATGCCTAAGTTGTAAACCATAAAGAAGGCACCCACAAAGCAAAACAGTCTCAAGGTTCGCTTCTCTTTTCTTTGGTACTTGGTATCGAACCCACAACCTCGCAATCGCCAGGCAGGTGCTTGTGCAGCTAAGCTAAATCCCCGGCCCAAGGTTTCTAAACTTCATACTTTATAAAATAAGAAAGAACTTACAACACATATGGTAGTAAGCTGGGATGATAAGGGGGAGGTGGTATTGGCTGTTGGGATCGGTATCGACTACGTCCTGTGAGCCTCCGTGGCATAAATGGAGGATAAGGCTGTAGGTGGAAAAATGTTAAAAGAATTTAAGACAACTTTACATTGATAAATAATGTGTCAATAAAGCCTCTGGATTTTTAAGAGTTTGGAAAGCTGTTAATTGTTCAAGTGGTATTTAATATGTCTCAAATGTTAATCTGGATGCAATAAGCTCTTTAAAACAATTTTCCAAGTGAAGGCTTTTGAGAATACATTTAAGATTCTGACTATGTTCAGTTATATTGAAACAACGCAGAGCAAATAAATTGTCAAAATAATAAATACAACATATAAAAACTTACTACTCCAAAGGACACCTCCTGATGCAAAGGATCATGTGTCAGGAACTGCAGGGGAGCTGATGGAGGTAATGTTGGGGGATGCGCTGATGGTGGATAAGTAAAACTTCCTACTTGAAGATGTTCTCCTAAGAGTTCCACTTCATTTTCTATCCTCTGCAGAGGCTATGGAAGTGTTTAAAAAAAAAAAGAAAAAATATATATATATACACACACACACACATACCCACGTACATATTTCCAGTTTAGATCAACTTTGCTTTATTAATAATAAAATATTAAGAATCCAAAATGTACCTTTAAGACCATGCATCTCTTCATATTCACATCAAAAGTCACACAGATGGACATAAGCTATAGTAAAATTCTTTCTACCTTTAACTTCAGAATGTCAGTCTCTGAAACATGTTACTAAACACTGACATTATCCATTATGGGATACTCTTTATTAAACTTACCCTTAAAAAGGAGAGAAAAAAAAAATCACATAGTAAGCCAATTATATGAAAGTTAAAATTACTTTAATAGCCATAGCATTCCAACCTACTGAAAAGATATTCAGACACTTAACTTTCTAGAGCTGAAAGAACATAGTGTGTACTTATAAATCAGAGACATGACTAAATGGGGTATGATAAAGTGGCAATATGCTGTAGTAGACAGATTATGAGCCTTGACAGAATCTTGAACTGTCACCAATCAACTACATGACGTTCAGACAGATTAATCTGAACAGTTTTGTCATCTATAAAATTGATGTTTGAACAGCCTACTTCAAAAGTGTATTCATATACATTAGAATCCATAGGTGGCTCTTGAATGTAGCTTCTTTTGCTTAGCATGTTTTCAAAGTTTATTATTTTGTGGACTGCATCAATATTTCCTTTTTATGGTTGGACATATCCACAGTATAGATGCACCATTCTTTGAAATCAGCTAATGGATGATGTTTGTACAGTTCCAACTCTCCTGGCTGCTAGGAATAATGTTGCTATAAACTTGTGTACACTTTTTGTGTTGAGGCTTTTATTTGGCACTTCTAATTTTACATGTTTGTGTGATTTCTTATGTTACAGAATAACAATTCATCTAAATACAATTAATTAATCTGGGAGTGTATGCATGCATGCTTGGGAGAAACAAAAAGGCCTGACAACATGACAATACCAGGAAATATAAGTTCTAATTTGACCATACAACTGGACCTTTCAAAGAATCCCAAACTTAGATAACACATAATAGTTTTGTTTGAACTCTGCATCTGTAGATACAGGAAGCTAAGAAGAAAACACCTGGCATGATTCCTTCCTGATTTTAAGAAGAGATTTTCTTAGGCAAGCAGTTTCATGATACGATAGAAGTCAAACTTCTAAATGTCCCCCACCAAAGCCTCATGCAGTCATAGGATCTTATGGAGGTGGCTGAATCTAGAGTGTGTGATTGATTTGTGGTGCAATGCTGGGATTAACAGGCCTGCGATAAAGGGTGAATGACTGCTGGTTCAGTTCACTGATTAGACTGGCACCACCCTAATCCTGGTAGACGGAATACAATAAAGAGACAGACAAGGTCCCCAGACTCCCATTGCTTTTGCAACCAGTCTTCTGCCACCATGAGCTGTGGACCCTCTACCATGCTACCCTGCCATGGAGCCAGCCAACTATAGACTGAAACCTCTACAAACTGTGAGCTAAATAAATCTTTCCCCTTTTATGTGTTGGCTATTTTATCTCAGCAATAAGAAAATGAAGAAACCAGGATGGCACATAAATCCCTAGTAAACAACTGTTAGGCTCTTCTATCACAGACAGTCAAGTTCCCTTCACAGAGCTAACGTCTTCCACTCTAAGATTTTAGAGAGTATTTTTTCTGTTTTCTCTTATTCCCTGATGGTTCAGATGCCAAATCTGCCTGACGATTGGACTTTTTCACCACGGCTTCTCCTTTAATTTATACAACATTTACCTACACCAGTCCCCCAAAATGTCCCTTCGGACAAAATTAACTAGGTTAATACACTACACCTCAGTTGCTTTCATTAGAACACAGTGGTAAAGTAAGTTTTAAAATTGAACCTCAGAAGGATTACTTTACATACCAAAATGAACAAATACATTCCAGTACTAAATATTAACAATTTTGTAATACTTTCATTTGCCAATTTTGACATTCATAAAAGGGAAAAAAACAGTACAAATGATTAAGAATTTAATTAAAATGTACATTGTAAAGGACTGTAGATAAGAAAAGTACCACAAATTCAATCAGACAAGTGACATTAAGGTAACTAGAGTCAGGGATACAGTTCAGTGGCACAGCACCTGCCTGGCAAGTGCAAGGTCATAAGTTTGACCCCTGGTACCAAAAAACAAAAACAAAAACAAAACAAAATTAAAAACCACAAGGAAAAAAATAAGGAACTAGGGAAATTCAAGCTAATATGTTCAGAACAGGGTCATAATTCATAGGGCTGTAATTTGTGTGTCTTGCTGCTGGGAAGCTTGAGCCACAATGGTACATGCATGACTATGCCATCTGGGTTTTTAATAATTTTATTAGTAAAAAGGCCAATAAAAGTGATTAGATCAGTTTGCACCACCAGTGGTACAAGCCTCCCAATGGCATAGCCAAGCCAAGTATCACTGATGGTTCAAATTGGCAGAAATGTGTTAAACATGTTTATGTTAATTTAAATGTCTGAAGATTCTTTAATTCTTTCAAGAACTAACTATAAGATGCCTAAGTTATATAGTATTTAAATGGCATCAACTTATATTAATCTGCCTGGTCAAAACATTATGGAAAAATTAAAGACATGAGAAAGAGACACTTACTGATCGTGACTGCTGTGTCTGGAAAGGAACAAACTGGCCTGGTGGTGCCAAATGAGGAGGATGATGGGGAGAAAGATGAGGAGGATGTATAAGAAATGGATCACTAGAAATAAGGGGTGGGAATGCAGCATATGGTACTGGTAAGTGCTGAACCGAACATGCCTGAAGCATCTGTAAAAGAAACAATTTTTTTTCAGTTAAAAATATCAGAATACATAAATTTGGAAAATACAATTACAAAAATACAAGATTAAAATCATTGCCATATTCTCCTTTTGAGCAACTTACATTAATAAAAGACTATGGTATTTTTGCATCTATTAGTAATTGCTGGTTCTTCCAAATCAGTCAAAACATCTTTCAATCTCTAAAAATCTGTCTGTGTACACATGCTCATACATGAAAAGTCACAGGTAGACTTAGAAAGGAATTTTTTCTAACCGGTGGAAGATACAGTAGTTACTACCGGTATTCTAAGAAATTCTGCTTTTCAATCTTAGTAATTTTTTTCTTTCCAGGATTTAAAAAAAAAAAAACCAGCACAGCTCACAATCAGTTATGGTCTCTCATTACTTTAAGTTGGCAAATTTAGCACAATGGATGTTACTGAGTAACCTCCCTTGGGTAAATTACTCTGTTAAACCATAACCAATGTATGATGTTTTCTCTAATTTCACATCCAGACCAGGGTATTAGCATTATAGTTAGATTTTTGCCAAGTTTTTCTTTGAACAACTTTAGTTAAATCACCTAGATCCTTTAGATTCCAACACCTTCATTTCTGACAATAAGGAGGCTGAAATGTGGGTTGGCAGGTTGAAAGATAAAAAGCACACACAAACTTCAGAGCAAAAAGAAATGAATATATGAATCTCTGCTCTTCCACATTAACTGTCTCTCTGACATTAAATAAGTTCTTTAACTTTTCAGGAAGCACCTAAAAAATGAACATATTTTCAGTGAGGAACAACACCAGATCCTCAAAGTGCCCATTAAAAATTCAGATCATTAACTACTGAACACTACAGTTGTGTTTGTATGCTAACTTTTATCTGGTTTTAATTATAAAATGTTGATGATACAGGGATAAAGTAGTTTGATATAACACATTCAAATATACATAAATTAATGTAAAAACATCACATTTTAAAGCTAATTTTACTAAATGGCCACTAAAATCATGCTAAATTCTCTTACAACAAAATTTACTGTTTTATTTGAAATACTTCTACAAAGACAGTCTCTTATTGATTATATAAGACACTTAAGCAATTCTCAAGAGGTATTGAGTTATAAACTACAAAACCAAAGTCAAGTTAATGTGCTTAATAGTCTGATCTAACGAGAACCAAAGCACAGACTTACTGGAGGAGGCACACTACAGACAGGAAGGTGTTGTCCACTGAAAACCACAGAGCACCCTGGGACCTGTTGGGTACTGCAAGCAGGGATGTGCTGGCCTGTGCAGAGTGGAATCCCATGTGGTGCCACCGTTGTTACGGTATAGGAAACAGGGACTGTGCCTTGATGGAGCTATCAAGAAAGGAAATCGTAATTTCAGTTGCTTGGATACAATGCTAACTATTAAAAATGAGTATCTGGGCACTTATTGATACAATCTGCTGCTGCAGACTTTCACTGCACTTCTTCCAGTATTTTTTTGAGACAGGGCCTGGCCATGCCGTTCAGGCTAGTCTTGAACCCATGATGATACTCCTGCTTCAGGAGTGCTGGAATTATAGGTAGATGCCACCATGCTTGGCTTCCTTCAGTATGTTCACACAGAATATTCACTGCTGGTGTACAGGAAAGCTGGGAATTTCAAGAGTATATAGAACTTTGCAGGACTGGCTAGATGTGTCTCTTAGAAAGACCTGAAAAGTCCGGGGCTGGGGATTTAGCTCAGCAGCATAAGCACCTGCCTTTGCAAGCGTGTGGTTGTGAGTTTGATCCCCGGTACTGATAAAACAATAAATAAAATAAAATAATTTAAAAAGAAAAAAAGAAAAGTCTAAGAGAATGCTCTACAACTATTTAACACTTCAGGCCTGCATTTCTGCAGTGCAGAAAACATCTACAAAGCGATTTTTATCAAAATGAAAGGTTGTATTTTTCAATACCTACTAACATTCTACAAAAATTGTTTTTTCTTTAATAGCAACTAGTGTTACAATGAAAAGTAGTACTAAAAAAATTAAATTTGGACTAAGTATGTTAGCTCATTAGTAGAGGGCGTGTCTAGCATGTGCAGGCTAAATTCAGTATCACCAAAACACATACACTGAATTATCATTGTCCTTTGTAGCCAATTGTTCCCTTCTCTCCCTACTGTGAGACAGTGTTAACATCTTTCAGGAGTAGGGGCTGGAGATTTAGCTCAGTAGCTTACGTGCCTGCCCAGCAAGCGTGAGGTTGTGAGTTCAATTCCTGATACCACATAAATAAATAAATAAAATCTTTCTACCTCTTTCTCTGTGAGCAAATATAGATGAACATATACAGACATGATTACTGCATTTTTGTTTTCTTAACAGAAAGGAGATATTACCCTGTAACTTTTCTTTTTCACTTATTATTTTACTATAGATGTGTCTTCAACTGTTGTTACTATACAGGACACAGAAACTGTTCCTTTTGATAGTAGTTAGGCATTTCAAGTTGCTTCCTTAACAAAGTCATAATACAGATATTCACGTTTTCACTCTTGTAAATACAACTATAAAAGTTTTATAATATTAGTAATTTTACTTGTCTCAAAGGCATTACTAGTAAAGGGGTGAACGCATTTTATGCTTTTAAAAATACTGCCAAAGCATCCAGGAAGTTAAGGCAGGAAGACTGGTGTGAGTCTGAGGCCAGCCTGGGTTGCACAGGGAGTTCAGGGCTACCCTGAAATACATAGTGAAACTGAGAAAGAGAGACAAGTCTTTATTAAATTATATCCTTCAGAGTTCTTTCATAAATTTGAAAGTTGTGTTATATTGGTAATTGGTTATTTTTCTCTATTTGCATATCAAATCAGTGTTTTAAAATACAAATTTTTATTGATTACTCTGACCCTAGCATTATCGCTTTTTTTTTTTCTTTTTTGGATACTGGGGATTAAACTTATGACCTTGTGCTTGTCAGACAGGCGCTTGTGCTGCTGAACTAAATCCCTAAACCTCAACCACTATTTCTTAGGACCAGAATCTTGGGCTGGAGCGTAGCTCAGTACAGGATTTGCCTAGAATGCAGAAGTCTCTAGGTTTGATCCCCAGCACTGCACAAACACATAACACAACCAACTATAGTTAGCTTTCTTTCCCAGGTATACAATTATTATCTGTTAACATTTTTCATTATTTCCTTTTCTTGTTCTTTTTATTACAAAGGTAGAACTTTCAAGAACAATGCTCATAAGCACCTCTCCTATACATGACTTTAAATGTATGCTGAATTTTACCAATGTGAGTTAACTAGTGATATCTCATAAGTCTTTGTCATAAGTACTGTATTTTACTGATTCTAAAATGGCATCAATTGTCATACTACAAATCTAAATTGTCATACTAAGGAGAATGTTCCCAATTAACTAAACCCAATGCTTTCTCACTTTGATTTTTTTTCCCTGAGACAGGGTCTCAGTAAGTCACCCAGACTGGGCTTGAACTTGAAATCTTACTGCTTCGGCCTCCCAGAGTGCCACAATTACAAGTGTGCACCACCATGCCTGACTTACCTATAAATTTATTACTGAAAGCTTTTTAATTGCAGTCATATAATACTTGAGCATTCACAGCAAGAAACTAAGTAAAATAAAGTGCTAGTCCTAATACTTCTTAACTTTGAGTTCAACTCTGCTGAATCACTTTTTCTCTAGCAGAAAGTTATTATTTTTAGTAGACTTTTTCCACAAGAGACTCAGCATCATCAAGGAGGAGGGTGATGAAGCATTTCTGAAAACAAACCTCATTTTATTTGAAATAAATGAGGTAATAATAAAATGAGGTTTGTAATTACACAGAGTTGGTCTACTCTGGCTTCTGTTTGGAGAATGATGTTAATTGACTTCCCCTTCAAATATAATCACCTAGTCCCTATGGACTAACTATAAGAAGTCTGATGCTAGAAAATACACAAGCAACAACTGTGTTACAATTGCTGCTTGGCTAACATCAAGATTAAGATGCTATTAATTATGAGAAACATCCCAATCTCAGAGATACAAAAATATGAAAATAGTACAGCCTCCTGCCTCAGCCTTTCTGTTGGGATTATAGGTGTGCTCCCACATGCCAAGTCTTTGTTGTTGTTGTTTTTTAACTTTTTAAATATTGTTTATTTGGTAAGCAGAAGTTTTTAATTTTTATGAAATCTAGGAAGTTTGTATTTTATGAAGTGGCTAATGCCTCAGACATCCTGATTAGAAAATCATTGCCTATAACTTATAAAGATTTAATCTTTAATAGGTTTTTTACATTTAGGTTTAGAATCTAACTTGAATTAATTTATAAATGATACGAAACATGAGCCAAAGTTCAAAATCAAATGAATACCCAGTTGTACTTGCATCTTTACTAACACAGACCTTTCTCCTTGAATTCCTTGGGATCTTTTGTCAAAAATTAAGTGATCAATAAATGCTTAGTGCTGACGAGGACCACAATTTAACTAAGTATAATTTATCACAAGTTTGCTGTATAGCTAGTGCTTTGCCTCTTAAGACAGTTTTCTCCACTGAATGCCATAAACCTGTTTCTGTAACTTTAAAGTTTAGTTTTGTGTTCACATTTAAGTCTTCAATCTACCTGAGCTTGAGTGTCTGTGAAGAGCTTGACTGTCTGTGAAGAATATGAAGCATCTAGTTTCATGGTTTTTTTGATACTCAGTTGCTCCACCATAATTTATTAAAAATTCTGTTCTCCATTCATTATCATATATCATCATTCTGTTTTATTATCTCATATGACTAAGGTATAAATGCTTTCATTATTATAGCTTTATAATATTTTAAAAATTGGAGATGGATGTGGTGGCTCATGCCTGTAATCTCAGCACTTGGGAGGCTGAGGCAGGAGGATTGCCACAAGTTCAAGGTCAATCTGGGTTATATAGCATATAATTATACATATATCCCAAAAAATGACACTAAAACCAAAAACCAATCAAAAACACATCATGTCTTACAAATTGGAAATACTACTTTGTCCACCTTGTATCTTCCTTCAGGATTACAAGATAGTGGCTAAGTCTAGTAGATAAAACATTAAATGTTTTAAATGTTGTTGCTGCTAGCCAGCTGATTCAGATCACAGTCTGAAAACCATTTGTTTTAGATGCTATACTTTTACTCTAGGTGTCAGCTGGTAACTATTTCTTAAAGGTCAGAAAACATAGTTCCCTACACATACCTACCCACAGACAGAAAGAAAAAGCATGTGGTTGGCTGCATTCTGGTAACTTCATAAAAACAACTAGCAGAGGCTTGCTTTGTCCTCTAAACTGTCACATAAATGACAGGATCAGCATTAAGTCACCACAATAAATCTATTACAGATTTATTTGGGATTATATCAGTTCTATACATTCTGTGTAAATTGTAAGAACTGACATAGTTTTTGCAAAACTGGATCTTCCATGTCAAATCATTTATCATTTAAATAGTTCAAATTTGTTCAACAGTGTTTTATAATCTTCTACAAATTGGTCTTAAACGACCTGTGTTAGACTGATGCTTGTCACACATGGTGACGTGTGCTTGGAATCACAGTATTTGGGAGGTTAAGGCAGAGAGTTTGAGGCCAGCCTGAACTAAATAGTGAGACCCTGTCTCAAACAAACTAACAAACAAAAAAGAAAAAGAAAAAAGGATTCATTCTTAATTTCCTTCCATTAACTTTTCAGTAGTACTTCTTTTTCAGATTTTTTTTTTATGTGTAGAATATAAATTTCAATTCTAAAAAGGAAGAAGGAAACTTCATGTAAACTCTGTGACAAAGACTCAATCTCAAGCCCGTGGGATTTAGCTCAGCAGCACAAGCACTTGCCTGGTAAGTACAAGGTCATGAGTTCAATCTCCAGTACCAAGAAAAGAATCAATCTCAGTAAATTGCCACTGCCATCACTGTACCTGATCGTGTATATCAACCATCACTGCATTCTGCTGGGGCGGGTGAGCAGCAGGATGTAACAGACGGGGAGATACATTCGGAGGGTGGAAGGCTCGAGGTTCCTCTATTGCTTGCTGCTGTGCATATGGGAGATGATGATAGTTTTCATCTTGACTAATAGAATTATGTCGAGACAGACGATCCCTTCTTCCTCTCTGGCGCCTGACAGGAGGACTGTAATACAATAAATGTCAAAGAGAAGAATAAATGCCATTGCTATGTTTACTAGTATGATCCATCAGGATTCTCTATTAATCTTAACTACCTATCAGTAATTTAATGCTAAATTTAGCTTAAATTACATCCACTCAAAAAATTTACAAATTTTAAATAAAAGTCTCAGCAGTAATTTTTAACATGAATAATCTGAGTTTATACATTTTAAGGTGTGTATTTAACACCTGATAAAGACTTAATGTGGTGTACATCAATGTTTAATGGGTAACTTTTTTACTCTTATACATGGAACAGCCCTTTAAATTTTTGTATAAATAAACATTTACATGTGCCTATATCTGAGTTAGTATAGGGAGAGGCATCTTTTTGTTTTGCTGTCTCAGCAAGACTGGATACAGTGATTCTCCAAGAATAGCACAAACAACGTCTGGTTTTAGTTTCTGAATACTATTCTATAATAAAGGAACCACGCTCTTTGTAGAATTGCTTAATTGTAGGGCTGGAATAGGGAAAACTACAAGATACACCTGGAGCAGACTGTGATGCTCCAGGAAGTGCTCAAAAATGGAGATAGAGAAAGAGCACACAGGAGCTAAAGTGAAACTGTTCCTTTCAGTTAGAAACAAAGGAGCTCAATGAACCACTCCCTTCATTCAGCTTTAAGTGCTATACCACCCTAATGATTATCCCTGCTTCCACAATCCAACAAAGTGGTAGTACAGCTGGAAACAAATTGTATGAGCCACTCCCTAAACCATGAATACCACCCCAATGATTATTCAGGCTTAAATTTGGAAGGTCATGAAGTCAGGGACCACAGATTACTGATGTCAGTGAGAGAGACAGTGGGAGGCAACTTGGGACAGGGTGTCAGACCCTATAAATACTGGAAGCCAGATTTATTGAGTCTTTTTTTTCCCTCCTGCTTCTCCCTTCTACTGTTCCTGCTACTATTGTTCCCCAGTCTTCAATGAACATAGCTACTTACATTACTTACAATGTATATGCTTGACAAGTCTTTGTTTCCTAAGTGGTTTGGTTTTTTTCGTTGTTGTTTTGTTTTTGTACCAATGATTGAACTCCACGATCTTGTGCTTAACAAGCAGGCATTTGTGCTGCTGAGCTAAATCCCCTGCCCAAATCTTTGTTACACACAAGAACCTGAACTGTTTTTGGCCCACTCAATTGTTCCATCCCCAATGGAAGAATTCAAACAGTCACTCAAAAATGAACTCAGTAACTCTCAAAACTAATCTCAAAATGTGAAAATAAGTGTACCTTAAAATCAAAATGGATTATACACACTCAGAGCATGCATGTACCTTAAAAAACCAAACCTGAGTGGAGAGGAGCAGCAGATATGGAGGACTGCACTGGCCGGCAGTGAGTGCAGAGGATCCAGTCCATTGCAGGAGACAGCAACTGGCCGGAGCCATTTTGGAGATTGGCCAGCTGCTCTTGGAACCCAGAACTGCTGCTGGCTTCTCTAAGAGCTCCCAGCTGGGCTCAGGCCCATGGAACCGCTTGGACTGCGGCAAGCCCAATGAGTTTGGTCTTGCTGAGATTATCCATTACCTGCCAAACAGCTACTGCCGGCTTGCTGAGATAGAGTGGCACAATTCTGTCTCCACAGGTTGTCTACCAGTAGTGAAACCAGACAGAATCCTGGAGGTAGACTGTTTTCTTCTTCTTTCTCCTTGTTTCTAAGAGTGTGCAAGTGGTTCCTAACCTCTTTGTGGATGTGGTTGTGTTCTGTCCTCATCTCTTCCATCTCTCTTTTCCAGTCAGTCTTTTGTACCAGTTTCCCAAAGTTGGCATGATCCCCCTTTGTCCTCCACCCTTATTTCTAATCTCTTTCTCTTTTTCCACTTCTCTATTTTCTCCTTAATCTATTTTAAACTTTAACTCCCAAGGGCAAAATTAACACATTAAGGACTTATATATAATTCTCTGGTGTGTTTTACATTTTGTTATATAATCACAAATCTACTTCATATGGTTAAAACTTACAAACTAAGAGTTAGTTCAGTCTCTTGTTCTCTAGTCTATGTTTGATGTTATTGGTACCTCCACAGCCAAAACTGACATAACGTTCTAAACAGCTGTTGGTCCTGGTATTTCATGACTGAGATTAATTAAGGGTCACAGAAAATACGGTGGCACAGTGACAAAGAATCAAGACTGGGCCAAGCAAGCAACAGCTTCTCATCTCTAACAAACTGAAGAGGTCAGATCTTCCAACAGACTCAAAACCGAAAAACCAGCTACACCTGGAAGATCCCTCAGAGACGTAGTCAGCACCTAAAGGTCCTAAATACTATAAATGAAGCAGCCCACCATAGGCAACATACAAGCATCACCCCAGGAATTGAACTAAAAAAAGAAACCAAAATGAAAAGACACTAAAGCAACCTCAGATATCCATTTTACTAAAGGAAAATCCAGGGAGCAATGAGGTGAGACAATCCAAAAGCCCCTCACTAGGACTCTTGGAAGTGGTCATAACAAACTAATTGAATGAGGCTCTGAAAAAAACGAAATCAGAAATAATCTCTCAGATAACTAGAGATTACCAAAATACACACTATGCTTAGTGACATTAGAGCTGAAACAGACAAAAAAATAGATGAGCTTAAGAAAATTATGGAGGTGCAGCATAGGAAACAAATGGAATCCATAAAGCAAATTCAAGCAGATATCCAGGAGAATAAAAACTCCACTGAATGTATTTGAAGCAGGTAAGGACAATGTGAGGACAGGATCTTGATACTGAAGATAGGCTTGTAGTTAGCTACCAGGAAAAGAGTTCTCAAAACTATCAAGGGACCACGAGAAATCAATCCAGCAGCTGCTAGATGAGACAAGAATAACTTAAGATTAACTGAAGCCAGTGAACAAACAGGAGATACCACAAATGACATTACAAAAATGTTCACAGACATCATGACAGAAAACTTTCCTGGTAGAGAAAAAGAATTTGACATCCAGATAAATGAGGCATATAAACTCCAATTAGCAATGATCCAAAAAAAATCTGTAGGGTCAGGGATTCAGCTCAGCAACTCAAGCACTTGCCTTGTAAGTGTGAGGTTGTGAGTTTGATCCCTGGTACCCCCCCCCCAAAAAAATTACAGCAAGGCATATCATACTCAAGATTCCAGACATTCAATATAAGAACAAAATCTTAACAGCTGTTAAGAGAAAAGAAACAAATCACCTATAAAGGAAAGACCATCAGAAATACAGCCAATTTCTCAGAACAAACTCTCAAGTCAAGGAGAGCCTGGAGTGAAGTACTTCCAATTCTAAAGGAAAACAACTTCCAACCCAGATTGATGTATCCCACAAAACTGTCTTTTAAAACTGATGGAGAAATAAGACACTTCCATGACAAAGAACATCCGAGGAAATGTATGACCACAAAAGCAGTACCCCAGAATGTTTTGAAGGACATTCTAGAAAAAGATAATAAGGACTACAGCTTCATGAACCCCAAGAGAAGGAATCCACCAGGGAAAGCATACAACTAAAAGGAGGAAAAAAGGGGGGAGCCAACAATAGGACATAACATGACAAGGATAAGTTAATACATATCAGTTGTAACCATCAATGTTAATGGTCTCAATTCACTAGTCAAAAGACACAGATCGGCAGAATGGATCAAGAAGCAAGATCTAACAACATGCTGAATACAAGAAACACATTTAATTCAAAAAGAAATTCACACACTGAAACTCAAAGGATGGAAAACACTACTCCATGCAACAGAAACCCAGAAAAAAAGCAGACGTAGCTACTCTATTTGCAGACAAAGTAAATTTCAAGCCAAGACTAATTAATAAAAAAGGTCATTATATCTTCATAAAGGGAACTATCCAAGAGGAAAAGCTAACAATCATAAATATATATGCAACAAATACCAGTGTACCCAACTATATAATTACTAATGGACATGTAAAATCAAATATGCCCTAATACAATTTTAATAGGGGACACCTCAATACCTCACTGTCACAAAAAGATCAACTGGAGAAAAAAAAAATCAATAATGAAATATGAGAACTAAATCAAACTTGTGAACAAATGGGCTGGGGAATTTAGCTCAGTGGTATAAGCGCCTGCCTTGCAAGCATGCAGTCTTGAGTTCAATCCCTGGTACCGATTTAAAAAAAAAAAAAAAATCGCCGAAATGAAGTGAACAAATGGACTTAATAGATGATTATAGTGTTCCATCCTACAACATCAGAATACACATTCTTTTCAACTGCACACAGGACATTTCCCAAAATAGACCATATACTGCTCATAGAACATGCTTAAGTAAATGCAAAGGAAATGAAATTGTCCTATGCATGCTATCAGGCCATAGTGAAATAAAATTGGAAAGCTATGGCAAAAGAATCCACAAGAACTTCATAAACACATGGAAATTAAATAGTACCCTCCTGACAACCAATGGATCACAGATGAAATTAATGAAGAAATTAGACAGTTTTTACAGTTGAATGATAATGACAATACAACATACCAGAACTTGTGGGACACAAGGAAAGCTGTTTGAAGAGGGAAATTTATAGCAGTGAATACCCACACCACGACATCAGAGCAGGCACATATAAACAACTTAATGTGGAACTTTAAACTTCTAGAAAAAGAAGGGTAGGATAAGCCAAAAGGTTGTACAAGGGAAGAAATTATAAGGATCAGAGCAAAAATTAACACACTGGAGACTAAAAAATACAAAGAATCAATGAATCAAACGAGTTAATTCTTCGTAAATAAAACTGACAAACCCTTAGCCAACCTTGTTTAAAAAAAAGTAAAGACTTAAATTCATACAATTAGGAACAAAAGGATGAAATCACAACGGACCCTAGAGAAATCAGAAGATTATTTATACTTATTTGAAAAATTTGAATTCTAGTAAGATGGAAAATACAGAAGAAGTACACTAAGCTTAAATCAGATGGATCAAAGATCTTAATATGAAAACAGAAACACTAAATCTGCCAGAAGATAGAAGGTAAAATTCTTAAAGAGATTGGTGTAGGCAAAGAGTTTATGAATAAAATCTCAACTGCACAGGAACTATCACAAATAATCAACAACTGGGACCTCATTGTATTGAAAAGCTTTTGCACAGCAAGAGATACCACCAACAGAGTGAAGAGACAACCCACAATGTAGGAGAAAATGTTTGCCAGCTCTTCCTCAGACAAAAGATTACTATCGAGAACATATAAAGAACTTGAAAAAAATAAAAATAAAAAAACCCAGTCCTCCCAGATTTAAAGACCCAGTCCTCCCAGATTTAAAGACCCAATCCAAAAATGGGCATCTGAGATGAATACATACTTCTCAAATGAAGAACTACAAACAGTAAATAAACATATGAAAAAATATTCAACATCACTGGTCATTTGAGAGATGCAAATTAAAACAATCCTGAGATTCTACCTCACTTCATAAAGAATGGCTACTATCAAGATATCAAGCAATAACAAATGCTGGAGGGGATGTGGGGAAAAAGGAACCCTTCTCTACTGTTGGGAATGTAGACGGGTATACCCACTGTGGAAATCAGTTTGGAGATTTTTCAAAAAACTAGGACTCAATGTCCCATTCAACCCAGCTATACCCTTTCTGGGTACCTTCCCAAAAAAATTAAAATCATCATACTACAGTGATATATGTGCATCCATATTTATAGCAGCACAGTTTGTAATAGTCAGATCTTGGAAACAACCTAAATGCCAACTGACTGACGAATGGATAAAAAAGATGTTTTGTTTTGTTTTTTTATAAGTACAGAGGTGTACTACTCAGCCATAAAGAAGGATAAACTAGAGACTTTTTAGGTAAATGGATATAACTTGAGACCATATTCATAAGTGAAATAAACCACTCACAGGTGTAAACATCGTATTGTCTCACTAGTGTTAGAAGCAGAATGAAACAATGTGTGTGTGTGTGTGTGTGTGTGTAATAGTTAAGATAGTTATAATACTGATTTCTCTGAGTTCACTGAAAAGAAAGATTTGTGCTCGTATTGTCCAGATAATTGAATGCAGATGACTTGTACTCTTTTATGAATGATTTGTTTTTCTCCTTGAAATAAAATGGATTTGAAAAAGAAAAGTAAAACAAACTAAATCTGAGCCAGGCATGGTCTGGTGTATCTCAGTAATTTGGGAGGCTGAAGGAGAATCACTAGTTCAGACCAAGGTGGACAACTAACTGAGAGCCTGTCTCAAAATAAATAAAAAAGGGCTGTAAATGTAGCTCAGCATGAAGGCCTTTGGTTTCAATCCCCAGTACAAGGAGGAAGCAAATACCAAAAAACTTATGAACAAATCTGAAAAGTCTCCTTTAATACTGTTTTTTCCTCAAGATTGTTGCCACTTGCTGTTACTTCTCTATTCAAAAATAATTTCAATAGCTCTCAAACTAATCATAAAATAAGATCATGTCTTTGTGCTGATATCTAACTGCTTCATGATTTTGGTCCTTACGTTTCCTGCACTGCATCATTAAATCTGTTGTATACATTTGTGAGCAGAACAGTTAAGAAGCATAATTATTGAGCTAAGTGTGGAGGTGCACACCTGTAATCCCAGTACCCTGGGCAGCAGGGGCAGGCTGGACATTTTAGTAAGACCTTGTCTCAAAATTAAAAATTAGAAAATAGGAGGGTAGGAGCTAAAGATAGTCAGTGTGAAGCTCCTGGGTTTAATTCTAAATACCACAAGGAGGAGGGAAGCAAAATTATTAGGAAATCTAAAATATGAAGTAGAGATAAAAAAGTAAATTTTACCTGAAATTACTTCTAACTGTAATAGATATATACTTTACTACTTTGTCTTAGATCTAGCACTTGTAAACAACAGAAAGCTGGTCTTTCTGCCCTCATTTTTTTGTCTTTTGTTGGACTGTTTTCCAGCTATATCATCTATTTAAATGTGTGGAGATTACACATTTTGTTGTTTGATTTGTCTTAAGACAGGGTCTTACTACGCAGTTCAGGTTGGCCTTGAGCTCTCTTCATAGCCCAGGCTGGTCCTGAACTCACAAGGATCCTCCTGCCTCAGCCTCCAGAAGTGCTGGGATTACAGGTGTGCACCACCACACCCGGCTCTTCCAGTGATTAGTCTTAATTTTCAAACAACACATCCATTTTTCTAAAAGTATCTAATCAGGTATTCTGAATAATAGAGAACATAGACTTTTAATTTTCTGTTTATCTTCACCTCATGATGTTCAGGCCTTTTCTGTATTCAGATTCAGCAATAAATCTTTTTTGTTTTCTTTGCTAACTAATGATCTTGAACTGTATTTCCTGCATTTATTATTCTGCTCCCTGGAGAGAGTATAATATTTAATAATACTTGCAGGGAGGATCCGAGTATCGGCATGTTTGAAAACACTGTATTTTGACCTAGTTGAAATCAAGTTAAACACACACACACACACACACACACACACAAAACAATCTCTCTCATAACTTTAAAGATTTGGCCCACTGTCTTATGGGTAATGCTATTAACAAGAATCTTGTTTGGTTCTCATGTCTGTATTTTTCACCTTAGGATTTTTTTGCTTGTTTTTTGTTTTGTATGTTCTGTGTATGTTCTGAAAGTTCACCCAAATCCTGCTTAACACACAATCTCTCTAATTCTGAAAAATGATTGTATATTATTGTTTAAAAACTTTCACTCCAATATTATTGCTTTCTAGAAATATTGCTAGACATGTATACCTGATAGTTGTCTCCATATTTAAATTTACGCTCTCTCAACAAGGAGTGGTGGTGCATGTCTGTAATACCAGTACTTGGGAGGGTAAGGCAAGAGAATCATTGTGAACTGGAGGCCGGCCTGGGCTCCACAGTGAGTTCAAGGCCAGACTGAACTACATAGTGAGACACTGCCTCAAGAAAACACACACACGCACGCACGCACGCACGCACACACATACACCCCACAAATACTTTCCATTTGTCTATGTCCAGAAAAAATTCCACTTTTTCTGTCTATGTACTCTGTTTTTAAAATTATCAATTACCCAAGCATGATGGTGCACACCTATAATCCCAGCACTTGAGAGGCTGAGCCAGGAGGACCGCTGTAAATTTGAGGCCAGCCTGGGCTACATAATAAGTTCAAAGGCAACCTGAACTACGTAGCAAGACCTTGTCTGAAAGAAGACAAAGACAAAGACAGAGACAGAGACAGAGACAGAGACAGGGACAGGGACAGGGACAGAGAGAGAGAGAGAGAGAGAAAGAAAGAGAAAGAGACAAAGAGAAAGACAAAGAGACAAAGAGAAAGACAAAGAGACAAAGAGAAAGCGAGGCAAGAAAAAAGACTGGGTGAGGGGAGAGGAGGGGAAAAAGAAAATAAAATAGAAAAAGAGAAAAGAGAAAAGAGAAGCAAAGCAAAGCAAAACAACAGGTCTATAAACAGACTGACATATGAGCCTGGGATGTAGTTCAGTTCAAAGGCCCTAGATTCAACCCCTAATGCAGCAATCAAACCTTAAGTAAGCAAATAAATAAACAAACTGATGAATAACTATTCTTCCTTTGTGTCACCATGAATGAAAAACATGATGCTTCTCACCAACTCAAGAATTATATTTAGTTAATACTGTCATCTGGAAACATGTCTAACACCTCCCAGTGAGTCAGGGCATTTCCTATGATCTAGCGATTCTACCCCTAAGCATACATCATGGTATGATTTTTGCGTACCTACACAGTTCACCATAAAATATGCAGTCTACAGCAGGTACTCATGCATCTCTGCACAGTGTAGGTTGAGCTCATGGATACCTCCTCTTCTGAGGGCACCATCCTAATGTTCTCATTTAACCTTTATTTCCTCACAGAGACACATCTCTAAATACAACCCTGAGGATTAGGGCTTCACCATATGGATTTGGGAGATTAACAACAACACTTTCCTAACTCAAGATTATTACTATTCCTTTGATTACCAACATCCTAGACAATGCAAACAGGCATCTCACACTAGTGAGACACTATTTCCTGGAATAAGAAATGTCTGATCTCAGGCAACAACTAAACAAGAACACACTCAGGAAGAAATAGATTTCTCTGAGAGGGCAAAGCCCAAGATCCACTGAGGACAGGACTGGAAGTTGAAACAAACTTCAGTTATTCTTCCATAAGAAACAAAGATCTTAACTGCTTACAGGATAAAGAAAGAACAGGAATAGAGCAGAGAAGAGGTATCTCATTTCTAAGATCGCCATTTTTTTTTAAAATACGGTCTCACTATGCAGTTTAGGCTGGCCTTGAGCTTACTTTGTAGCCCAGGCTGGTCTTGAACTCACAATAATCTTCCTACCTCAGCTCTTAAGTGCTGGGACTATAGGCATGTGCCACCACACCTGTCTAGATCACTATATTTCTTTACAGTTATGAACTACAGAATGTATATTTTAGTAATCAGCATTACAGACTAGTCCACAAAGAAGCCATAAAGCAGTTGAATTTAGACAAATCACTTTAACCACTTTGAATTTCTCCATTTCTCAATTACAACTTTAAAAACCTACTGCAAGAGCCTGAAAAAACTGTAGTGTTTTTTGTGTGAATATACAGGTATGTATGTATTGATATATTTATGAAATGTCTACATTTCTGATGTTAAAAATTACAAATAAGAAAACTTACACAGTACTGAAATCAACTAACCTTCTTCTGCTGCGTGCAGGTGTGTTGCATCGTTCCCCTGAGAAGTGATGTTGGCTTGATCGAACTGAAGGGGGCTGCCTATTTGATGTCATCTCCCATGGTCGCATTGGTGGTGAGGGAGCAGGTGAGGCTGATGTATAATCAAAGACTGAATGAGAGAGACGCTGTCTCTTAGGACTTGGACTATCTTCACTCTGGCAATGCAACAAAATACATCAACTGAGTAAGACTTGAAAGGCTTTCACACTACTACATACCCATAGGTGCTTATTTTTATCCTGAAAGTATAAAGGAGGGTGTAACATACATTATTAATCCAAATTAAAAATATTTTTAAAATACTGGGGTAGAGGTAGAGAGAAGGAAGGGAAAGCCACAGTAAATATTATCCCATGAAAAATGAACTGCTTTTGAAAATCATCATAAAATGTCAGGTAACAACATATAAGGTCTATAAGAGTAAAATAAGCTTTTTAAAAATTTATTTATTTATTTATTTATTTTTGGTAATGGGCATCAAACTCACGACCTTGTGTTTACCAGGCAAGCACTTAAAGCACTGAGCTAAATCCCCAGCTTAAAATTTTTTTTGACTTTAAAAATAAAACAAAAGAGAGAAGATACAGAATTTCAAAACAAATAGGAAATTGACACTAGTTAATATATTCCATATCTTAGAAGCAGTTGCTCAGGTTATAAGATTTAGGCATGAAAAAATGATCAAACAATAAGAGCACAAACTGTGCTTGATGAACTTACAGAGATCAGTAGTACATTATCTATGTTATGTATATATACACATACACACACATATATGTATACCTATAGCATAAGCTTCTATGTAATGCCTGGCCTTCTCTTTAAAAGCCTAATGTAACCAGTCATGAGATGGGCAACTTTGCTCTCCCACAATGCTATGGGCCACAGGTCCAAAAGCAGTGAGACCAACCAACCCTGAGCAATCTGAACCTTTTCTTTATTGGAAAAAAAACAAACACAAAACCCATTTACTCAAGAAATTCTATTATGCACTCTTAGAGTTCTCAGTCTTTCAAGAATTAATGGGTCAATCAAGAATTCTGTTTAGGGGCTGGGGATTTAAGCTCAGCGGCATAAGTGCCTGCCTTGCAAGCACACAGTCATGAGTCTGATCCCCAGTACCGATTAAAAAAATTAAAAAAAAAAAAAAAGTTCTGTTTAGGAGGAGATCCTCCTGAGTAGGCCCGCAACTGGATTCTAAATCACACTCCCCTCCCACCTTATTCTTGTTTAGCTTATTATATTCCTCAATGACAGTTACACAACTAAAATAAGATTTACATAAAACAGATAAATTGCTAAGTGATCCAGATCATCCATCCCCAATTAGAATGTGACAGCATGTTAAGGGTATTGTCAAGTTTTTAGGTCTAACTAGTTATAAAACTGATATGATCCTTTAATTCCATAAGTAAGTCTCCAGGATTCCCTACCCAGCTGAATTTCTCACTGAAACTGTTACAATGACAGTCCTCTTCTATTTCTAATCTATTCTAATAAGCTCTATTTCAGCATTAGAATGTTTGATTGCCAAATAATTAATACCTGTTTTAAACATAAAAATCGTATCACAACATTAACAAAAGCTAATGTTGGAGCTACCTACCATAATGTTAAATTTATAAGAGATAATCATATAGCCAGGCATGGTAGCTGTAACTCTACTACTTTGGGAAGCTGGGATAGAAGAATCAAAAGTACAAGTCCAGCTTGGGTAGTTTAGTGAGTTACAAAGATCCTGCTCCCAAAATTTTAAAGGGAGGGAAAGGGGGGGGTCACCCGCGGTGCACTAAGCATACAGTTCAATATGAAGGCGCTGGGTTCACTCTCTAGTACAACTATAACAACAAAGGTAGACAGAGAGGGAAGGGAAAGAAAATTTCTACACATGATTAAGTAAGATCCTGTCTCAAAATAAGAAAAGATTTAAAAAGACTGGGGATACAATTAAGACCTCCAGTTTAATCCCCAGTGCTCCAAAAAAGAATGAAACAAATTCCCAAATGGTTAATTTGTTCTTTCTAAAAACCATGTTCTCTTTCTTCTATATTTAAGAAACATTGTAATTGTTATAATTACAATAGAAAATAGTTTCAAAGCCACATATGAAAGCATGCTTTTTATAATTCTTCCCTCACCACACTAATTTATGTTCTCTTAATGATGCTTTATATACATTGTTTTTATCCATTAATTTTAGTAAGAGTATTGTAATTCCAAATACTGTGTGCAGTCACCCAAGTATTATAATCCTCTTTTTAGTTTTCCTCACAATCCAAAGAGTTATATTTGTAATCCCATTCAGACATTACTGGAATCCTAGCAAATTAATTCCGATCTACCACCACCAAGGCAACCCACAGGGAGAGTAAAAATACCAAGACATATTCCAAGCTAAGGGCAGCCAAGGGGTCCTAAATCCAATCCCCACGAGGAGGTGTGGACAAAGGCCCTCATCCTAGGCCTCTCCCAGAATTTATTATCTTGTGAAGAAGGGGGGGTGGTGGCTCAGGGATGAGTCACAGTGAGGATGGGGGGGGGCATATTACATAACTTGAGCTGGCTAGCCAGGTGTAAGAATGGCATCTCTGTAAACTGCAGCAATAGAGATATGCAGAAGGATCAATTCACATAATCTAAGGTAGCAACTGAATTGTTTTGGGGGACAGCCACGGTTTCTGATATGCAAACTCTTGTGCCTTGGGGAGTCACAGCCTCTTTGACATTCCCGGAGCTATTGGCCCTAACATCTGGCTGTGCTCATATCCTGTACTCATGCTGTACAGAGGACATTGCATTGCTTAGAGTCAAATGAAGAGAGAAGGAAATACCCTAGCCAGCTTTCTACATATCAGTATAAGGAAATGAATGAGTGTCCTAATAATCAAAATTGCAGTAACTGTTTTGCACTCAAGGGGAGTCACCAGAGTTGTCTCCCACAAAGAGAACAAATTCTTAAATTCTGGTAATCCTAAAATTTAAAAGATACATAATCATTAAAATATAGACATTTTGATTTTTAAAAAGCAGAACATAAAGACCTGACAAACTCATGCACAAACCATGCACGAGCACCAGAAACAGGCTGTCTCGTCAACTGATAAAAAGAAATTTGACTGACACACTTTTTAAATTAAAAAAGGTTATTAACCAGTCATGATCATTAGCTTTCACTGGTGACCTACAATGCAGATACTACACTGCAAAGTCTGATGCAAGCTATGATAAGGAACTTTCTGTTCTAAAAATTCAAGACTAGAATGGGGCAAAAAATACAGATTCACACGTTTAAGGTCAAATAAAATGAGAAAGCACGTAAGCTATACAGTTTTATGTATTTTTAGTGATGTTCCTCTTGGTGCTTTGATAGTTTCACATGGGTGAAAAAGAAAAGGCTAAGAGGTAAAGGGACATAAGCTTATTTATTAATGGTCTAGCAGTCTTTCTTACTCAAAGGTAGAGAAAACCAAGATGGATAATTGAAGATAGGAAAACACAAAAAAGTGTTTGTGCCACATGCAGTGTGGCCACATGCAGTGTGGTTTCATCACATCCCTTATCTATTTTGGTACACTGTAAGGAACTCCGAAGAAATACTGTTTCCAGAAAACAGAGAACCTACAAAGAAACAAAAACAGCACCAGACTTTCCATGGAAACAAAGGATACAAAAAGGCTTGGAAGGAAAAATAAAACAATTAACATTTTATACTCCAAGTAAATGCAATCTAGTGTAAGGCAAAAACAAAAACCTTGCCAAATGTAGTCTCATTAAAAACTTAAAATTGATTTTCACAATTCAGAAAACTTTATTCAATTAATTTGATTTATTCATTCAGTTATTTTGAGACAAGGTCTCACTATGCCGTTATGTCGAACTTGCAGCGATGCTCTTGCTTCTGCCTCCCTAGTGAAGTACCTCACTATATATATACACCACCTTGATTGGTTTTATACGTATGTTTGCATTCTCCTTCCCTCTTCTATTTGAAAGAGATACACATAATCTAATAGACATAAAAGTAACCCAAAAAATTAATGAAAAGAAATCCCAGGAATGGCATTATAGCAAGAGCAATCATTCCAAACTGTTAAGTCAGAAAAATGACCTAAATAAAGTGGGGCAGGGGATTTAGCTTAGCGGCATAAGCGCCTGCCTGGCAAGCGTGAGGTCATGAGTTTGATCCCCAGTACCAAAAAAAAATAGTGGGTAAGAATAGTATGACTTGTGAACTTGGAAGATTTTAGTACAATTTAAGCACATAGCTCTTTAGTCATAAAAAATATAAAAGCTGATCACAATCCAGGAAAATCACCTTAACCTCCTAAAATATCCTCTGACTGGAATGGGTAGTTTCAGTGGGCCACACATGCTCCTGGTTTTGCAACAGTGTACGGAATGTTTCTTATGCTATGAACAATGTTTACTGTTTTTAATAATTAAACTTAGGGCAAGGCAAGAAAGACCATGGTCGTAGTTACAGGATAGAGCATTAAGTATTGTAAACTTGGATATGATAGAAGGAACTCTAAAAACTTAATTTTGTAATAAAAAACTCAATGTGAAAATCACTACATAAGGATCTAGAAATAATGCCTTAAGTGCAAGACACTGAAAAGACACAGAAACAAAAATCATTATCAAGGACCCCAAAACAAGAAAAACTGAAAACAAGAGTGTTTTTGTTTTTGGTGATACTCGGGATTGAAGGGTCTTTGTGTTGAGCTACTTCTTTCTCTCCTTCAGTCATGCATGCAGTACTAGCAACTGAATGAACCCAGTCATGCTAAGGGATCTAGCTGGGTTCAAATTTGTGATCCTCCTCTCTCAGCCTCCAGAATGCTGTAGTTATATGCATGTACCACCATGCCTGGTTCATATTCATTTTTCAGATATTCTCAGGAAAAACAAAAGATAAGACATAACTTGAACAAAGTTGAAACTTCCAAAGCAATGTTACAATAAAAGGAAGACTAGAAAGTCATCCCACTGGTATACACAGCCAGTCAACAAGGAAGTTTGCCTGAACTTGTAATGGAGGAAGTATTTCTCCCATGACAATTCAAATACAGGCTCACTCCTCACACCATGTTTCAGGACCCATGCTGTCTGTAACCACAAAGCTTAAAAATGAACTCATCTAAGAACTATGTTACCACTAAAACGTTTTAAAATTTTTCATTCTGTTATTTATTTTTTGGTCTTTTTGAGACAGGGTTTCACTACACTGTTCAGGATAGCCTTGAACTCACTTTGTAGTTCAAACTGGCCTCAAACTTGCAGTGATACTCTTGCCACAACCTCCAGAGGGCTGGGATTACATGTGTGCACCACCATGCCTGGCGACTAGGACTCTTGATAGTAAACACAAAATTGTATTTGTAGGGATACTCCCATCACCTAGGCCAATGGACTGTTATACTTCTCCATGCCTCAGATAGTAGAGTGCTGGTTTTACTCCCTAGTTTTGGAAAAAAATGTTTGAGACTGGGGCCCAAGAATTGGAGTCTCTAATATGATCCTTCCCAGGTGATACTCGCCTGAGGTCAAACTCTGAGAACCAGAGAATTAAGCAATAAGGAACTCTCAGAAAAAAATTCTAATAAATTGCCATAAAAGAACATACATTTTGAATTCTCAGGAGACAAATTCTTATCTTTGTCTCCTTGTTGATTCTGTCCCAATGGACTGAGTTTTCAAGTTGACAACTTAAAATTTATAAGACACCGATTCCAATCAGGTATAAGTACTGTTTCTATTGGTACAGTATTCTGTATAGCTATTATAATAAGTACACAGCATTGTCTCTATTAGTACAGTATATTGTATAGCTGTTATAGTACAGAATACTGGTACAAATTAGGAACCAAAAGAACCAAAGGAAGAAAGATACATAGGTTGCACACATAGCATTAAGCATTGGTGAGAGCAGACCCATACCTCTATTAATACCAAACCATTTTATAACTAAAATATCAATATTACAAGTGAAAATGACTTGTAAGCAGGCATAAGAAGGCACTCTGTGAGTCCAAAAGTATTACAGTAAAAGACACACTGCCTCAAAATATACCCTCCTCACTCTGAGGACACTTATCACACATCTTTCTTGCCATTCTTCTGAAGTGGTTCTGAAAGCCCACTTTCATGTCTTTTTGAGGGGTGATCAAAAATATGGTGAAAGCTGCTGCCAAGTGGGATCCATCAGAAAGGCAGACTCATGGAAATGTGACAGTGTGTCCTCATCTGTGTTCTTCACCCCATCTGGCTCTGTGCAACCTCTGGCTCTTTCCCCAAGCCAAAATGACCATAAAGGGTATTCAAAGCAATGAGTATTTTGAGGAGAATTAATGGCAATCTCTTACTATAATCAAATTAAAAGAACATATATAATTTTTCAATCAACTTCATACAATTAAGGAAAATTCTCCCTGAATTTTGTCCATTTTAAATAAATGTGAAAGCACTTTAAAAAACAATTTACAACCTATAATCCCAGCACTCAGGAGGCTAAGGCAGGAGGATTGTAGCAAGTTCAAGACCAGACTGGGCTACAAAGTGAGCTCAAGGTCAGCTTGAACTGCATAGTGAAACCCTGTCTCAAAAAGACAAAAATAATAAATAAATAAATAAATACATACATACATACAATGTACAAAGAATAAGCAAGACATTCTTTTTTGTTTTGTGACAGAAAGATATAACGATAATATTTTATATTTGGATCAGATAATACAGCATACAGAATGATATATGTATCTATCCATATCTCCTTCATTTTTTCCACTGTTTAAATCTTTAAATTATATTCAGATATACAGAAAATGTGTTTCTCTTAGTGAAACTATCTGAAAGGCAATTCAGTGAACAAACTAGCATAACTCTGCTTCACAAGGCTTTCACATTGTGGTGTACAGCTCTGCTAATTCAAAAACAAACAAACAAACATAATTTTTTTTCCTTTGGCAAGAATACCTATTAAGCCTATACAGCTGTATTTGTACAACAGTCTTGTCCTTGAGGAACCAAGTGTTTTTCTCTCTATATATAAATCTTCAAAATACTTCTGAGAGCATTTAATATACAAAGCCATCACTTCATTAAAATACCAAAAATGCATCAAGAAAGAATGTCAGTCAAAACCTACAGTATATTTATCTCATGAATAGCAGTAAAATGAACCAACTACACAGCCACATGCCATAATATGGATAGATTTCAAAAAGTACACGAAGTATACCATTTATATCAAGTTTAGAAATAAGCAAAATTAAACAGTATAATAATTGATGGATATTTTATGTGGTAAAACTATACACTGGGATACTAAACAAAACAGGTTTTACCTGAGGAGCAGGAATAAGTAGATATAAAATATAATGCCATAAAATACTGGTGACAGTTTCTTAAACTGCTGCATCTATTTTATACTTTATAACTTGTGTATATGAAATATTTCAAGGGCCTGGGATGTAACTTAGTGGCACAGCACCTGCCTGGCAAGTGCAAGATTGTGAATTCAAGCCCCAGTACAGAACAGAACAAAACTAAACTAAGCTAAACTAAACTGATTCATTTAAAATATTTCCTAACTAGGAAATAAAGTACACAAAGTTTAAAAGAAACACCTCCATTTTCCAACAATTGAAAGTCTAGGAGTACCATAATATTAAAAAAAGCAAATAAAACAGAAATAAGATTTTAACAGACAAGAATAGTAACAAAACTGGTAATTAATAGGAAAAACAAAAAAGAGCTCAAAATAGGATGAGCTTTTTGTTTAGTAACAACACTGGTGGTCACAAACAGGGAAAAGATCAAATCTTTCTCCTCTACAATTACAAGCCATACATCTAACCTCATGATTGCAGCAGGGAGAGGAAAAAACTCAGTAATTTATTTACCTATAAAAAAGGCTACATAGGAAATTATATTCCCACAAGAAAGAGGAATTGTTATCTAAGAGAAGCAAAGATGACATTTGAAGGGGAAAAGAAAAATGAAAGAGGTAGGTAGGTGTTTAAGAAGGCTTTCCCTTCGAAAGGAAAGGACCAAGCTGAGAGGAAGGTGGCATAGAAGAAAGCTAAGAACAAGAAAACACAAAACACTGAAGCAATAACTTCGTGGGCGCAGAAGTCGGCTGCATAGGGTTATTCCTTTTAAGGTAACCAAGGTCTTAAGGATGAGAAGCACAGATAGAGCTAACAAACAATAATTCTGGTATCAAATCAGCTGAGCTACTACTGTTTTAAAGGACTGTGAGAACAATCCACTTTACTTTATGCCAAAGAGTGGTAGGACAATAATTAAGCAAAGAAAACCTTTAGTTACCTTAGGAAGAAAGTATCTCAGCCTTTTTCTCAGTTTAAAAAGGAATGACTTAAGTTAGCACTATAAACAAAAATTTAACACTAGTGTACTTTCACTTTTCAGCAGAAGCTAGTGGGGCAGATGGAGCAAGCTTGGTGGTACCATGTGTGAGGCCCTGGGTTCAACTGCAGCACCAAAAAACTCAAACTAAACCAACAAGCAAACAAACAAAAAACGTGAATGTAGTTGGTTCTAACTTTATTGTTCTATTTTCAAAACCTGAGTTCAAATCTATTAAGTCTGGTAGTTACTATTTAAAAGTTCATGCTGAATCAATGCCTGAAAGGAAAGGAAATATAGAAAACATACAAAGAAAATATAAGTAATGTAGAACATGTAAAATACTTTTATTGGTGGCAGCAATAAGGATATTAATTTCTTCCTTAGCTATGGTCCATCTACTAAATATCAAACTACTCTAGACAACGCTGTAATTAAAATGGTCAATATGACATTCAATTCAACACTATGTCTCAACACACTGCATTGTATTTCCATAAACATCTGTTGATATCTAATGAAGACAACATACAGTGAAGACTGGATTTGAGTCTCTGCTTTGCCAATAACCATATGCAACTGTATTTATTTCCTCATCTAGAACTATATGAGTAGTTCATTGTGAGAATTAAAAACAGAAAGACTTAACTATATGCAAAGCAGAGAACCCAGCACAAATTCCAGCAAGGAATCTCAGATTGAAGGGCCTTGGATTACCTACATAGCTATATACCCCAGAAATTCCACATTCCCAGCTTAATGTGTTGCAAGCATTTCCCTTTTAAATTAGTTCCTGACCCCAACCTGTCACCTCTACACAAAGAGAAAATAAGCTGCCAAATGTCTTAGACTTGATTGCCAACTACCTTACTATCTCAGGTTTATATATGTACAAATAACATGCCTCTACCCACAAATCTTCCTTCCAAAAGCAATTCGGGTTTCTTTTTGGTAATAATACTGACTTCTTTTACTAAAAAAAATGTTTCTCTAGAAGTATGGATTGAAACTCTAGTAAAAGTGATTTATGTGACCAAACAATAATCTTATTAACAACCTAATGATAAATTTAATCTATTTATACCTCTTTTCTTGTTTTCATCTTATTAAAAAAAATTATTCATATTTTCCTTACAGGTACCAAAAGGCACAAAAGGCAAATAACTATGTCTTCTCTCAGAAATACGTACGTGTATAATCATAAAACTCTGGACATTAAGCAAGTAGTGATATCTTACACACATTTCATGTATCTGTGTCTTCTATCTTCCTAACAGACTTATTAGGACAAGTGAATAAGATCAAAAAGACAGAAAAACAAGAATATTAAGTGGTCAAACAATTAACAATAGCTCAAGAGAAGACAAACATTCTTCAGAAAAGCTGGCTGAAAGTTATACTGAAGATGTCCTCTAAGAAGAATACTTAATTCCCATATACAATAGAAAACAAGAAGATACCAAGAACTGTTTCAAGCCTTCCTAGAAACAACCTTGAATGTACCTGTGACATTTAGCCCTGTACAGGGAAAGGGTAAATATATAAGAACCTGGAAGAAAGCTTTGAAGTGAGCATCCTCTTGAACGGTAGTGTTCTGATCACTTGGGAGGAGAGGGAACAGGCTCTGAAGTCTCACCCTTTCACAAATCACCTTGTTAGGATGGCCAGGTAGAGGTGCTGAATTGGCCTCGGGAGATATCTGGGAAAAAGAGGGAGAAGAAAAGGATAGTTCATGGCTAGCCACACCAATATGGAGAATCATGCCTATGAAGGACAGTCTGGATTTTCTAGTTTTCAGTGATTCTGATATCAGAGACTAGAAAGAAATTAAAAATTAACCGTAACCATCAAAATATAAGGCTGGCAAAGGTTGTTGCTGGCAATGGTTCTCTCTTACAAAAACTTTTTGAGGCAAAACAGTATAGCTCAAGAGTATCAAGTCCTTCTTTTTCCCAAATAGCTACTCATAGTTTTTCTATTGGTGTTAATTCTGAAATCTTAAAAGTGAGACTTTATATTAAGAAAACAATATAGGTAAAATCACCTGTCTTATAGACAGAATGACTGAATGTTTATTTGAACTAAAATTAATGCTTTTTTCCTCATTCCACTTTTAACCTTCCAAATGGTCGTGCAAAGGAAAATGAGAAATGTAACAATATTTTTGGTAAAACTTGTATAAGCAGCATACAACTGCACTTCATGTGGCACGTAGCAATCTTTATTTAATAGGTATCTTTACTCAATATAAACTTAATGACCTAAAACGTAAAAGACAAGATTATAAGCCCAAAAGTGAATGACTGTATCTTTAAATGTTTGCTTGACTGTGGATTTAATCCTTTCTAAGCTCATAGATAAATATACTTAATTTGGTATTTTAAAAGCCATGCACATAGCTGGGCATACTGGCAGATGCCTGTAATTCTAGCACCTTATATGCTGAGGCAGGAGGATTACAAATTCAAGGCCAGCCCAGACAATTTAAAGAGCCTGTCTCAAAAAACTAAAAGGACTGGCGAGAGTCCCTGGGCCTATCCCCTCCACAAAACAAAATAAATCTTGCATATCACCTGTTCCACTACATTGCTAAAGAGAAATTCTTAGGAACTGAGGTTTACAAACTTATTTCTACACTAAATATCACGTGACATTCATTACATTGTCTTGTTTTTAATAGTTTCATGGTCTCTTTCATTCACTTGGTCTTCAAGTATTTGATGGTGACAGCAAGCAACAAACAAACAAAAAATAGTCAAAAAAAAAGGAAAAAAAATATAAGTGCAATATAAGTACTTTAATAACAGCAGGCACTAGGTTCTATGGATGAATAATTGATGAGAGAATAGTGTATTCAGGAAACTGTAAAATGTTCATTCAGTATGGCTAGATGGTCAAAAAGAAGCCAGAGGAAAAGACAGTGCTATTTACCTATTTAGAGATACCAGGGATTGAACCAGGGTTTCCACACCAGGGTTTCCACACTAAGCTACCTCTCATCCCTTTTTGAAAATTTCAAAACAGAATCTCAGTAAGTCACCTGATTGCCCAGGCTGGGCTCAAATCTATCATCTTCCTACCTGAGCCTCCCCGAGTGCTAGACCTATAAGTATGTGCTACCATGCCTACCTGAATCCTGACTGTATTAGTATCCTAGCTGTATTAACTTTCCTTAAGCCCCTTTATGACTGTTTCTGGTTAGCCACAAGTCTGCTGAACAGGAACTTTGCTCACTGGTAAGAATAAAATTACTTCCAAACATTCCCATAGGAGACACAGCAAAACACTTGAACACAAAACTTGAGAATGTGTTAGTTTTTTTTACACAAAATGCTTTGGATGTAAGCTAAAACTTATCTTTATACTACGAACACGAATGTGCTGTCCTTTGCCATTATGAAGTGGCAATACATTGTTGAATCAAGGAGTATTTACTGATTGCCTCCTATAAGCCAATAGTTATGTAAGGAAAGAAAAGCTAAAGCTAAAGCATGGATTCCACTTTCATGCCTATAATCTCAACCACTCAAAAGGTTGAATGAAAAGAACTACCGGTTAAAGACCAAACAGGTCAAACCCTGTCTCCAAATAAAACGCTGGGAATGCAGCAATGCTAGAACATCTGCCTTGCATGAATATAGCCCTGGATTCAATTCCGTATGTAGTATAATATTTAAATTTGGTAACACAGGCAAAAATTAGCACACAGGAAGGAGCCCAGAGTGGATCTAAGGGTAACAGTAGGATTTCATAGAAAGAGGTGTATTTGACATTTCTCACTCCTCAATCTAAGGAATGCTTTTAACAACTTTACAGCAATTCTCTCAAAACGGTCTGGTCCTTTATGTAAGTTTAGTAATTTTTTTTGCAGTCCTCTTATGTTCTTAATTTGCCCACTAACTTTTATAGCCAGTTTTAATAAGGCCCTTTGCCTTCAATAATAATACCCATTCTTACAAACTTCTTCCACAAATAGCTGCTTGGGAAACAGATCTCAAGGGATCAGATGTCCTCTCAATAAAAACCTGGCAACTCTGGCTCCTGTGGCTATAAGTTAATAACTTTCAAGAATATTCTTTTCTCACAATAGCTTCCTTTGGTCAAAAGCTCCATTTGTTGTCCCTCCCCCACAAAAAGCAGCTCATTTGTCTACACAAAGGAAGGACAAACAATATAGTGGAAGAAAGCTATATCCAAATCCTGCGGTGGAAATCTGGAACAGTAAATGAGTTTAAAAACCAGGCTGCCCCACTGTAAGGTAAAAATCACATTTTATTTGTGTACATATATACAGAGAACACCCAAAAAATGTATGCACACTTCAGGAAAAGAAAAAAGATCTGATCTTTCAATAGCTGTTACCCTGGGGGGACTAGAGGATGTTGTGGATTGCAGAAAATCCACTACACTGCCAATCCTTAGAAAAGACACTGAAGATGCACATGCAACAACCTCAATGACCAAGGCCACCCAGCGGGTAGTCTGGAAGCTAATACCCGCTCCAGAGCATGTATTTGTAGAGGCCAAAGGAACTTGTATCAATCTCATGATGTCTCAATAAATTTAGTATTAAAATATTTATACGTTTTTCTTTTCCTGAAGAATGCATACTTTTTTTAGTGTTTTTTTTTTTAAAGTGGACTCTGTATATGTAGTAGGCAGACTGCCTATGTAAGGATGTCCTCCAGAATTCTCATCTCCAGTATTTATGCCCTGTGTAATCTCTTTGTGTATGGGCAGGACTGTGAAGAGATTTTATTGGCATAACTTTAGGTTAAAGCATATGTCAAAGTGGTAGATTTTCAGATGTAATCAATCGGGAGATTATGATGAATGGACCTGTTCCTGAAGAGGTGGACCCTCGCCAACCCTCAAACTAAGATGGTCCATTTTGAGAAGTCAAGAGGGCTATGTGGCAGGAATCGGAGGGCTGTAGCAAGAGGCTAGAGTTGTTACTACGTGACAGCATGCAAGAAAGTAAGTTAAGTCCTATAATCATAAGAACCATTTTCTACCAACAACTAGTGGGCTCAGAAAAGGACACTAAGTCTTTGATGAATTCACAGCTCCAACCAGGTAAGACACTGAGCAGAGGGCTCAGCAGCTAGCTAATTCATACCAGAATTTCTGATATATGGAAACTGTGAGATAACAGATTTTGTTATTTTAAATATGTGGTAATGTGTTATACTGTATACAGCACAAAATGAACACAATACATGTATATATGCACATATATGTTATGGCTTATGTCTAGATGTCACCCCAAAGTCTCATGTAGTCCTACATGGGGCTTTTTCAGAAGTGGCTGAATCCAGAGTGTGTGACTGATTTCTGGTACAATGCCAAGATAAGGGTGGATTATTACTAAATTACTAAATCAGTTCACTGATTGGTTTGGTACTGCCCTAATTCCAGTAGCCTGGATACAATGCAAGGGACAGAGAGGCTTGTTTGTCCCTTGCTTGCTTGCTTGGCTACCTGCTGCCCTCCCTGAACTGTTTTTTCTCTTCAGTGGCCAACTGCCATACCACCCTGCCTTGGAATCAGCCAAGTACAGATTGACGCCTCCACAAACTGAGCAAAATAAACTTTTCCCCCTTTAATTTTGGGTGTCAGTATTTTGTTTCAGCAATAAGAAAAGTAACTCTATATAGACATATCTATATAGAGAAAACTATAGATATACACATCTGGATCTATAATTGTATAGGTATCTACAGATAGATATAGAGTGCATGTGTATGTGTGTGTATGTGTGTGTTTGTGTAAAGAGACAGAAAGGGTAAAAATTACTGTCCCAATCTCATGGTAAATTTTTCTAGAATTATAAAAACTGTAAGACATTTTTATTTCATAGTACAGGTTTTAAAACTTCCCATTCCAGTAACAGCTAACATCATGCCAAGAAATGAACTGGGCTGGGCTGATTTTTACATTCCACACATCAGGTCTAACTTTACTTGATTAAATCCACACACCTGGGAAAGATCAAAACCATAATTTTGAACCCAAGTTTATCAGAGCCTAAGGTTTGTATTTATTCACCTGACAAATTAAAGTAGTATTATTCTTTATAATCCAGTTTAGTGAATACTATTCTCCAACACATATTTAAAGATATTTTAAATTATTTAAAACTAATAAGTATATTTCCTTTTAAATTGTTTTAGACATAACTTCATTAAATTTTCTCTTGAAAATACAATTTTAAGTTAAAAATACAGGAAGACAGTCTATACCTGAAGGCTGATACAATTTTATTTTTCTTCTAGACTGGCAACTGTTGTACATTACAAAGCACTACTAAGATTTGGTAACTTCAGCCTGCTCCTCAGAATGTAAGCTGTACTTGCAAAGTCTTGCCATGGAAACATTCACAACAGGGAGTTAAATATGCAACTCTCAGAACTTCTCGTTTTTAAATTTATTTAGTTCATTCAGCACAACTGGGGGAAAAAAATTCACTTTCCTAAGACTTATGTTTACAGAAAACAGCTTAATCTTTTAAGTAGCAATACTTTACTATTTTAGCACATTTTGGGTTGTTTTGTTTTTGTGGGGGGCCTTTTTGAGACAGTTTCTCACTATGTAGTTCAGGGTGACCTCGAGCTCACTTTGTCGCCCAGGCTGGTCTCGAACTCACAACAATCCTCCTGCCTCAGTCTCCTGAGTGCTGGGGTTACAGGCATGAGCCACCATGCCCAGCTACAGACACCTGTTAAAATAGCATTTCTGTTCTAGTAACCATAATATAATCAATAACTTAAACTTCTTGGAGAATGTCTTAATTATTACCAATTATCGTACTAAAAAATAACAGAATTTAGAAGACACTGTCCAGAACTTTTTCATTCTAAAACTGCTTGATTATAGTTTTCTTCCTTATTCATTTATGTTTTTCTCATAAAGGTGAGGTATAGGATTTGCAAGTACACTGCCTCTAGGCTAATATTAGTAACGTACTTTTAAAAAATCAAGTTGCTCAAAGATCTAAACACCTTTCTCCAAAACAGCCACGGGGTAGGGTGGGAGGATTGTCCCATGGCAAATAATAATGTCTTAAAATGCAATTAGGTAGATTTTATTAACAAATGAAAATGCATATTTATTTTGGACCAGTAATCTTCATCTGCTAAATTCTCAGGTTATACTCCAGAGGAAAGCAATATGACCAAATATATTCAATACAGTATAATAGCAATTTTAAAAAAAAACTAGACATAACCTCAATGTTTAGTGTAAGTATTTACTAAATATAATTATGGCATTCTCACTCTTGAGAGCTATTATATAGCCATTAAAAAGTAGCAACAAAAATATGTATGTTATTAAGGAAAGGGGGACAAAATTATGTAATTACAATGAAACAGGTTAAACACATGAAACCTAGTTAATTTGAGATAAAATTTATTTTAGAAGATGGGGAAGAAAAACTTTAAGCACTCTAATGATTAGTTAAATATTCACTACACTGTCATATCTAGAAACGTGCAGCATACAGCAGGCATTCGACTATGTGTTAAAACGATAACCTTTAAAATTAATCAAATGATAGGATAAGCCTGTCTTTGTAGTTTACGTCACAAGTTTCTTATGAACCTGATTAGAATGAAACAGGCTAAAAGCTTCTACCAGGGAGCGGGGATCATCTGATTTGCTCACCTGGATATGTAGTGGTTGCTCACTACATTTAAGACCATCACATCCCTTCTCAGGAAAAGAAAGTGAGATTATTTATAGTATGTGTACTTGCTGGTAGATTCTCCCCTCCTCTATCTTGAGAATAAACCTAGACCTCAATGCTGCCTTGTCTTTAAGAATAGTAGGATCACTGTGTCATAGACAAATCTGTTTCTTTTCTTTTTGTTTTCTGGAAGCAGAGTCTGCCAAGAGGATTTTGCTAGTGCAGAGTAGAGAAGAGGGCTTTGGAAGCAGTTGCATGTATCTCTTGAGCCAGGTAAAAGTTAGGCCTGCACAGAGACAGGAATCTTTAGGGGATGATAGAAATGTTACAAAGTTGAACTGTGGTATGGCTACACAACCCTATAAATTTAGCAAAAATTGTTGATTTGAATCCTCAAGTAAATTTTATGGTATGTAATTATCACTCAATAAAGCTGCTTTCAAATTTTTTGAGTCTTCCTATGTAATCAAACTCTCAGCAATTCCTGCCTCAGCCTCCAAGTGCTAGAATTACAGGCATGTACCCCATGCCTAGTTTAAAGCTGTTTTTTAAAAAAAGGCTTTGATCAACTTTGCATATGCTTATGATTCAAAACAAAACAACGACAGATCAAGAACCTGATTCTGGACCCCTGAGATCCAAACACTGGATTGCTACTATAATCTTTCCTTCTAAGCTTCAACTATTTGAACATACAAATGGCACATGATTGAAAGATGTGGTAAAAGAAATAAAGTCATTCTATTACCTTTACACAATTGTCACAATTTCTCTAAAGGATAATTTTTGAAGCATTAAGGGAAGTGAGACCTAAGCAGCTAAGGAATATGAAAAGACATCAGTGTTTGTTAAAAATGAGGCTGTGTAGGTGACATCTCTTCACCTGCTGCACCACATTACTTTCTCATTAATTTACTGCAGAGCTCAAGCATCTGATTTATTCCTAAGTACACTGTGTCATTTAACATTTGCTGATGAATAAACTATACCAAAACTAACTAAATGGTCCAAAATGCATATTTACAATCAATTTGTTCTCTCTGTAGAGAAAAAGAAAAGCAAGCTAAGAGCTAATCAGAGTAGGAGAGAACCAAAAACTGCTACCATATTGATGTCTTTAAAAAAAAAAAAAAAGGGAGAACAACCAGAAAATTAGTAGATCCAGACACCATTGAACAATGGAGACTCAAGAACTACCTTCCCAGCACAATGATTTTTTTAAAAATGGTAATGGCCTAAACTAAAGGTAGCACCAAAACAGTGAAAGCAGGTGAAATAAAATGTAAGTAGAATACAAATAATCTTGAGCAATAATCAAAGTTCCTAATTATTTCAGAAATTGTTATCTCCAGATTTCTCACCCTCAGTTTCCTGTTAGCCAAGAAAGAGTACAAACTGAGCACAAATAAAAAGTCTGAATGGGTAACAATAAGTTAAGTCAATGGGTCTGCAAAGACAAGACAATAAATTTATGGCCTATAGTCCATACATTATGATACTAACAGATTCAGTTATTTCTATTACATTCTGCTTATTACTCTCCTTCAAAAATGAGATTGTTCTAGTAGAGAAAACTCTCAATACATAACCTACTCATATTAACGATCCAACTTAGGTTAGCTTAAAAAATACATATATAAATTTTAACACAGAAACTACCTTTTCAAATTACAGAGGATATCAGAGGTGGAGGGAGCATAGGTTATTAAAGTCCAATTATGTCACACTTTACAAAGGAGGTTCAGAGGCTCACACGGTCAGTCTTTCACAAAACTTAATTACAGCCTATAAGGCCTCCAATTTTTTTAAGCGTAAGTTTTACACAAATTAAAAATCAACTTTAAAGTAGACTTCTACATTGAACAGACTATTAGTAGGATTTTGAAAGATGAAATACATTATTGAAGGGAAGAGATACCTGACACAACTTTCAGTAAAATTCCAAGTTACAGATTTCATCTTTTGATTTCAAAGTGGTCCAGGTTCCCACACTTAATCTGATACCTCTACATATTTGATGTTTGTTGTATTGCTACTTCTACTGAAGTTCTATTTCTTCCGTAAGAAAGTGCTGCCTGAAGCATCTCAGTAATCCTTATAAAAACTTATTTTTTAAAAAGCCTACATACAGGGTCTGCTTGCTATTTAAAGAAACTTATAGTAAATGTGCTTACAACAATAGTACCTTCAATCAGGGCCAAACAGGACCCCAAAAGCTTAGAATTCCAAGGTAAAAAAGATTGTATGTAAGCACAGAATACTAAATTTTCATGTTCTGACCATTGTTTAAGAAAAATGAAATGGCAATTCATAGGATGCGGCAAAGGCTACATTTATAGTTTTGTTGTTATTGTTTTGCTGCCTCCGGGATGGAACTCACAACCTCAGGTTTACAGAGTGGGACCTTAGCCAACTAAGCTAAACCCCGGAACATGCAAAGGCTACATTTAACATTCCCTTCTATTTATGGTAGAGAAGTTAACATATCCAACTTTTACTAAATAACACACATTTTTGAAACAAAGAAAAGCACTTACACTTACAAACTATATGTATAAAAACAAAAAATTATTCTCTTTGGTCCTCAATAACCTGAAAAACTCCCTTTCCAAAAAACCGACCTCTCTCATTCTTCACTCCTGAAAGAACTTCCATTGCCCGAGAACACAACACAGCCTGTCCAGAAAGCTGGGGAAGAGAAGGGAGAAGTCTGCGACAGAGGACCCTTTCGACCCGGTTTTGCGTTCTCTTGGGTGACATCATTTCACCTACGCCTTGGCAAAGAGGGAGGGAACAAGAAGGCTGGGCCATCTGCCAGGCGGCGGGTTGGTTCTCCCGCTGGCCGAGGCCGCACCTCCTCGCTGCTGCCCCGCGAACAAAGAGCGTGGAGCTACCAGATCTATGCCCGACCCACAGGCTCTCAACCGGCCGCCCCGCCCTCGCGTGGGAGCCAACGGCCACGGCAGCCAGTACCTGAGAAGGGAGGCTCCGCCCTGCGGGGTTGCTCCCGGGGCTCCCCGCTTGGCCACCGCCTCCTATTGTGACCACTTGCTCAGCCGGCGGCTAGCTCGCCAGCTCCTCTGCTCCCAGGCCTCCGCAACCCCGGAACCCAGGCTCCGACTGAGGCGATACCACGGGGCTTCCTTCCTCCGGGCACCATCACATGGGCCGCACCAGGAAACGATGGCTGCAAGCCCAGAACTGACAAAAGTCGGCTAACGCCTCGGAGACACCATCCTGTTCGCGCCCCAACCGCGAGACCGACCCACAAGCCCTCGAGGGTCCCACCCCGCAGCACCCGGCCTCTGCGCGCGAGGACCAGGCTCGCCGCGCGCCGGCGCATTGCCTTTGGCTGCGCGCGCAAGCAACGCGCCCTCCCTGCTAGGCCGCGAGACACGAGCGAGCGCGGGGCCCTGACACGCCTGAGTTCGGTCACCCTCCCGCCAGCACAAACCTAGGCGCCCGGCAAGAGAGACAGCCCGCACGCTCCGCCCCTTCCCACTGCGGCTGGGCCCACGGCCCTTTGTTTCCACCCCGCGGGGTGGGGGCGGGGCGGGGCGGGGCGGGGCGGGGCCGTGCGCGTCCAGACGCGAGGACTAGTTCCGGCAACAGAGCCGGTTGCGCAGCCCCTCCGCGCAGCCGCGCCTCGGCCCACTCCCACTCCTAGCCGCTAGGCAGCCTCTTCGCCTGCAGGTTCCAGTGCTGTTTCCAAATTCTCATAAACTCTATTCCCAAAGGACAAGTGGCCCGAGAGGTAGAAATTTTTACTGATGTAGACAGAAGTGTTTCACAATGGGGCGCGCGGGTACTAACCCAACTTGGAGCCTTGGGCTTCATAAACATTTACAACTTAAGCAGATCTTGCTAAGGGTGTGAAATAAACTGGAAGACTAAAGCCAACTTGTCTCATCACGCTCAAGATCGAAGAGAGGATGTAAAGTCGTCCATAAAAAGAAATACAAAGAAAAGACGGTTAAATGATATAGCGCAGAGAGAGAGAAAGACTGTGCGCGCGCGCATATCAAGGGTGTATCATGGAATAGGCGGGCCTTTCCAAGCAGAAATTAGGTAAGTCCTACAAGGTTGGTGATATTTTCAGGGTGGTAGGGCAAATGAAGGGCCAGTCAGCAGCAGAAAACCAAGTTTCTATTTCTATGGCTATTAAACCTGCCTCTTACCCCACTGAGCCTCAGCTGCTTCAAAAACCATGTTTCAGGATCCTCTGAACCTTGTAACTCTATATATGAAAACACCATATGGTAATTATTCCTATACATTTGTCTCCCATATCGGACTGAACACTGATTCCTGTGACTGTACCCAAGGTCCAACCCTAGTGCTTAACACAGAGCAGGTGCTTAGCAACTGCTGCGGCCCAATTCCAGCACTAATTCCAGGACCAGGGAAAGCTGGGGTGAGGCAAAAGGCCCCTAGGGCAGCATTCTCACCTCAGGCCTATACCCTACTATGTAGCCCAGTTACCTACTCTTCCCCCCAAAATGGCCAGGTTGGAAGTGTCCAAAATTTTAAGATTACACACACATGCACATGCACATGCACACACATACTTCACTTATAGTCCCAATTATACCTTTAAGTATATCCAATGTAATCCATTTTTTAATTCTTATTTTTTGTATGCTATTGGAGACAGTTCAAACCTTCATGGCACTACCTTCATATTTATTATTTATTTGTTTATTTGGTTTTTTGAGATGGGATCTTGCTGTATAGTTTAGGCTGCCCCTGAACTCATTATGTAGTCCAGGCTGGCTTCGAACTTGTGGCAATCCTCCTGTCTCAGCCTCCCAAGTGCTGGGATTACAGCCCTGCACCACCATGCCCAGCTACACCCGCAATTTCTAACCTCTGGATCCCTCACAGTTCCCACTCTACTACAATGGATTTGCCTGGTATTACACAGCTTCCACTGGAATTTCAATAAAATGTTTCTTAGGTAATGCAGACTACCCTGAAACAGCTTTTCTTTCAGCTTCGGTATACTGATATACTGGGGGCTACGTGATGAGAGACACAGGGAGGGAAGTTACCAACTGGGAGCTGTTCCATTAACATAAAGCAGATTCCTCAAGTACTAATCTCACCAGCAAAAGTCTGTAACAGTCTTCACCCATAACTTTAAAAGAATCCCACTATATTCCAGCCAACTTTTTGTGAAGCAAACTTGAAAACCTCTCAAATGGTTTCAGTCTTACTAACTGGGCTCTAAAGGCTTAATCTAGAAAGTCCATCAAGATGTAAACAATGCTGCCACACCTCCAGGTTGTATAGTTTGTACTGCAATTTTAATCTGGTGCTGGTAAAGGGCCAATGAGTGACAGAGTCACTTTTGGTGACCTAATGTGTCAGGGGTTAAATTATAATAGCAAGACTAGTTGCTCTATTTCAGTCAAACTAAAATTTTATTTGGTGTCTGTTCACAAAGCCAGAAAACCCTGTTCAACAGTCATCTAATAAACTTTCTACAATAATGGAAACGTTCTACATCTGGACCAACCAAAAAGTAGCAGGTAGCTAATTCTATGTGGCTACTGAGCACTTGGAATGTTGTTCCTAGTTGGTTTTAAAACCCACATATGGCTAGGGGACAGCAAAGCATGTATACGAAAAGTAGCTGCTGTGGCCAGGAACTTTTTAAGAATTCTGCTTCTAAGGTTGCCTGCCTTTTTGGTTTTCATGACATACGAGAATGGTACTGAAAAGAGAATTTCACAAAATTAAAATGTCAAAGCACTGCTTTACCAAACAAGAAAACAGTGAAATATCTTCAAATGAGTCTGGTAGTTACTAAACCCCACTGTCCAACCATTCTAATATAGGAATAACAGCAGCCAGCACAAAATGATCCAGACAACCACTGCTCTACAGAAGCAGTGTTAGAAATGATGACCAAGTAAGCAAATTTGGCTTGTTCTTCAATTCTACATCTTTCCATTCAAGAAAGTTTCTCTAGCAATTCTCCCTCTCCTTTTATACATTTTTCTCTTCACTGGGCCATTTCTAGCAGATCATATAAACATACCATTAATTTTCCCCAACATTAAAATCTGTAACGATGGTTAATGGTTTCTGTTTGTCTGTTGTTATCCTGTTTAAGAAATCTGGTTGGGGACACAGCTGGGGGGGGGGCAGGTGCCCTTGCCTAGTGTGCACGAAGTTCTTAGTTTAACCCCTTGCAGCAGAGAGGAGGACAAAGAGGGGGCAGGGAAAAGAGAAGGGAGAGGTCTTCCTCATTATTTAGGTTATAAAGCTATTTTCCTGTATTGTTTTCTTTGAACTTTTATAATTTCATTTTCATGTTTAGAACTACATATTACCTGGAATGTTTTTTATTTGAGTGAGGTGGTAAATGTTTTTTCCCCGTACAGATATCTACCAGTATTTTACACAGCATAATATAATCACAAAGGCTATTTTCAACTGGTCATCTATTAAAAACCAATCATCATTCTACAAGTTTTTGGGGTTGGCAGTCTATTCTCTATTGCTTGCTCGCTTATTCATTCTCCTCTCCTCTCCTCTCCCTCCCGTTTCCCCTCCCCTCCCCCCCCC
>PVLA01007674.1:0-15446 GCA_004027455.1 Hydrochoerus hydrochaeris | reverse complement strand
ATATCATGCTATTATAATTATTGCTGCCTCTTAAGAGTTTTTTGTTTTTTTTGATACAGGGTCTCACTACATATCCCTGTCTAGCCTCAAACTCACAGTACTCCTGTCTCAGCCTCCAGAGAGCTGGGATGATAGCATGCACCATGATGCCCAACGTAAGACCTCTTCTTATGTGCTAAATAAAGCAAGTTATGTTTTAATTCCCCCTTCAAAAATACCTTAGTCTTTTAAATTTCCCCTTCAAAAATACCTTAGTCTTTTAAATTTGGTGTCTGTTCACTTTAGAGGAGGGGGACACAACTTGTTGGGATTGTAATTGGGGTTACTGAGATGAATGAAGAGGTATCGATTCTTTAATCTGAGCAAAATGTATCCATCTGCTTACTCAAGTCTGTTTTTTCAATAATGCTTCACAGTATTCTGTAATGGTCTTACATGTTTTAATTCTAAGGTTTATTCTAGGTTTTTAAATATAATTCAAGTATAATTCAAAGTTTTATCTCAATTCTTACAAATTTCTTACATAAATAATCCTGTTTAAACCGTATTTGGGCATAAAATAATGACTAATCAATTTCTTTCCAACATACATTTTTTTTTTGGAGATGCAAATTTTTTTATTTATTTAAAGAGAAAAAAACATGTAAAAGGTAGAGATAATACAGAATTTCAAAAAAAAAAGATAAACAGTAAGAAATCACTAGTTGATAAACTACATATTGTCCTCTTAGAAATAGTTGTTCAAGTTACAAAATTAAAGCATACAAAGTAGATATTCAAACAGTGCGACTGTAAACAGCTACGGATGAGTCTCTACATGTATTTCTATCCTTTCTGTATTAGAAAAACAAAACCTAGCAAGACAAAACAAAACAAATTCCTATAAAAACATGAAACAAAAAAATCATATAAAACCACAGTACAAGGTGATCTACAATCCAACATACATTCATTTTCTTATCATACTGTACTGTGCTAGTGTTAGACATGGTAAGCAGCTGCTTTTTTAAACTTTATTTATCTATTTAAAGATAGGGACTTGCTGTGTAGTTCAGGCTGGTCTTGAGTTTAATATGTAGCCTAGGCTGGCCTCAAGTTTGTAGTGATCTTGTCTCAACTTCCAAGTGCTGGGATTACATGTGTGTGCCACCATTCTCAGGTTATCTTTATCTTATTCCAGTTTTCAACTGGAAAAAATTCTGACATTCAAGCATAAGATTTAGAGAATTTTTCATAGGTCCTTTTAGTAAATAAAGGGAGTTCTATTTCTAATATTTCTTACATGTAAAGTGTGCATGGTAGGGTATGTCTGTAATCCCAGCACTTGGGAGGCTGAGGCAGGAAGATTATTGTGAGTTTGAGGCCATCCTGGGCTACATAGTGAATTCAGGGTCAGCCTGAACTGCATAGCGAAACCCTGTCTCAAAATAAGAATTATTGTAAGTGGACATTTACTTTTATCAATATTTTCTGCATCTATGAGATAATGTGATTTTTCTGTTAATACGTGAATTAGATTGGTTTTTAAATGTTAAGACACCTTTACATTCCTAATCCATTTTGGTTTTAGTGTGTTGCCTTTTTAACATATAGAAAGGTGTGCTTTGCTAATATTTTGTTTAGAATTTTTACTTATATCTTTTTTTTGTTTTTGTTTTTTGGAGGTTTGTTTTGTTTTGTTTTGTTTTGTTTTTGGTCTTTTTGAGACAGGGTCTCACTATGCAGTTCAGGCTGGTCTTGAGCTCACTTTGTAGCCCAGGCTGGTTTTGAACTTACAATAATCCTCCTGCCTCAGCCTCCTGAGTACTGGGATTACAGGAATGCCCCACCACACTCGGCTTTACATGTGTTCTTGACTAAGATTAGCAGTAATTTCTCATTTTCGAATGTCCTTGTCAAATTTTATTAAGATTTCTGTTAATTTCAGAAAATACTTCAGGGAATATTCTTTTTTAAATCTGCAGATGTTGGCTGGCCTACAGCTACTTGTATTTGGCATTAAATTTCTTTAAATGTCCTGTCAGATTTGCTGTTTTTTCTTTATTTCTGTGTTTTGTTTTGAGATGATGTCTCACTATGTTGCGCAGGCTGGCTTTGAACATGAGATCTTCTTTCCTCAACCTTCCAAATTAGCCCAGATTACAGGTGTGCACACCACGCATGGCCCAATCTTTTTTAAAATTTCTGAGGAAAAACAACTACAACCTTAGAATGCATATAAAGAAGGCCTCATTCTGAAATTCACAATTGCTTCTACAAAACCATGTACCAATCATGCCTTTTTGAAAGGCACTGCTGCATGGCACTGCTGCTATAAATATATTTTCAAGCACACTACAGAAATGATAATTACAAGTTTTCTATAGTGCTAGTTAATATTCTGACAAGTGGAAAATATAAAATGTTTCTGAAATCACTTTTGCTTTCCTGAGCATCAAGGAACATTGAAATGATTATCTGAAGGATTATGTTACATCAAACGCGACTCTGAGGAACAAGCTTTCTTGTCCCTTGAAACACTTCTGCCTAACACACAGAAGCACTTATTAAATGTCTTAAAGCGTAAGCACCTGAGGGCAGGTCCATTTCTGCTTTGTCTATTACTGATGTCCACCTAGAGGGGATGCTGTATGGCAGAGAATGTACAAAGATGAAAAGACTTTGGAAAGCATGATCAATGAGCTACAGATAAAGAATCTCTTGTCCAGATACCAAAAAACTATTCACATGGAGAGCAAATGCCAAAGTAGGTGTTGAGTAAAGGGAATGAATGGCCTTCCTACTGGAGGTCCCTGACCTTTAATAATTATAAAACCAGTTTCCCACTGCTTACCACTGTCACAATAGGGCAGTCCTTCCATCATACACATTGTCAAGTCTCCTGACTCTAACCTCACTCCACCAAGACCAAATGCGATTCCTGAGTTAATGCCTCTCCTGTATATTATAGTACTAAGTTACTCTACTTTGCATTTCTGTATTCACTTGATTCTTCTGCACAACAGACTACAAACTCTTTGGCCACAAGGACTAAGTGTCATTCAATTTGGCAAATCATCCAATATATATCATGTATTCAATAAATTGATTTAATGTAAAAATTTCACAGCATTTTACAAGTTTTCAGTAGATGAATGCCAAAGGAGAAATGAGGTTCAAAAATCAGAAGAATACACAATGAAAAGAAGGAAAAAGGAGGCAAAAATAAATTGTAAAAAATTTCCCTGAACCTAGCTCTGCTCACCCCCCACCCCTGCAAGGTTCATTCCTTTCACTAAAGTCAGATTCAAAAACACCCTGAAGATGAGGCTACTCTGAGGAGTACTGGCTGAGAAGAATTTACCAGCGTGCCAAGACTTGACCTTAGTGTCAGAAGTGGAATAGCTGTAATGACCAGAAGAGGGCAGCAAAGGCTCCCATTTAAGCAAAAGGCTCAAAGGTTGCAAATAGACAACCAGTTATTCAGCCCTGGGGCTAGACAGTGTTTAGATGGCTGTTCCCATAGTGCAGGTGACATATGACAAGGACAGCATCATCATAGCAGTTGGGACAGTGGAAGGAAAGCTCTTATGATGGTGAAGGTATGGTGAAGAGACTAAAGCATATCCAGGGTGAAAAGCCATTGACCGAAGAGGAGTTTAAGAGGTTTAAAATGAATAAATCTAAATATATAAGTGGAGTCAGAAAAATAGTAATCCACACCATAGTAGAAGTAGAGAGCCAAGAATGCAAATAAAGCTCCTATAAAATGAGAAGTAAAGAGCTAAAGGTGTAAATAAAACAAGCATATTTAATCATCATATATCACAGCATATTTAATCTCTAAGGCAGTATGTGGACAGGAGCTGACCATCAGGCACTATGACCCCCTCTACACGGCCTGACTTCACATGTACATGTTTTTATGTAGATGTAGATGTGTGTGTGTGTGTATATATATCCTTTGAAACAGATCTCTTATTCTGTGCTGGTGGACAGCATCTCGGGAGCAGCTATAGTTGCTAGCAATCTCACTGTAGCTACTCTAGCAGCTTCATCTCAGGGAGAATCATATTATGATACTATGGATTTACTGAATTCATTGGTTAGCCAGAGATACAAGAGAAAGTTAACCACATACAGACACATAGGTTATTATTTGGGGCAGTAATGGGGAGTGAACCTAGGGCCTTTGCACTAAGCTACATCTCCAATTTAGTTGCTAAATTGCTCAGACTGGGTTCAAATTTGTGATCCTACTGCTTCAACCTCCCAGAGTGCTGGGTTATAGGTATGTACTACCTCACCTATTGTTAGCGTCTTTTTAAGCTTTTCATTTGATTTTTCAAAATTTCTATTTGCATTTTCATTCCTAATTGGGTTTCAACCAATTGTGTCATGCCTCATGCTTTTCATAATAGACAAAAGCTGGATATGTTTACAACTGGAGACAATCTAAATGCCAATAAATAGGAGGATTCTACATTATAGGAAAAGCCAAAGTCTGGACTTATTGGCATTGAAAGATTAGTCTCAATACATGTCTGACTTTTTAAAAAGGGCTTTACAAGATATTATACAGCCTGGGCAACTTAGTGAGACCCTATCTCAAAAAAAAAAAAAAAAAAAAAAAAAAAAAAAAAAAAAAAAAAAAAAAAAAAAAAAAAAAAAAAAAAAAAAGCAAGGTGAGCATCTGAGAACAAAGCTCAGGGCAAATGTTAGGTTCAAACACCACCACTATAAAAAATTTTTTTAAAGTTATATAATTATCATTCTGCATAGAAAAATGACTAGAAGAAAATCTACTTAAATATCAACAGGAATTGCCAATGAAGGGAAAATGGATCTTTTAAGGTTATTTTGGCTTATTTGTATTTTAAGTGATCAAACACAAAAAGATCAGAGATTTTATTTTGTGGCACTGGGGACTGAACTCAAGGTCTCTACACTGGGCTACATTTGCAGTCTGTTTTCAATTTTTAGCCTCTCAAGTCACTTCACTGCCAGGCCTAGGCTCCAACTTGTGATCCTGCTGCTTGCTTTAGGCTGTTCTTTTAAAAAAAGCTTATTACTTCATTGTTAGAGATGCATCATCTCTTATTTTCAATATCTTGTCTTACATTGAGGTTTTCAGTGTTTACTGTTACAACAGTGTCATGAATATTCTTGTACCTATGTTTAGCATGCATTTGAAAATACATAAATAAAAGTAAATTTCTAGCAGAAGATTTGCTGGTTCAAAGAAGATATGCATTTAAAAAAATTGTTTTAGCTATGTTCTAAATTACCCCTAAAAAGCTGCCCTAATTTTTACTCTAACTAAAAGTAAATCACAGTACTTTAAAGTCAACTCTGAAAAGGGAAACAGTGGTATGTATTTAAGGGAATTCTCTAAGGAAAGAAAGGCTAACCCTATCAGCAACAGCGAGCCAAGCGCTAGTGAGAGAAGCCCTGAAGCTAAAGTAGGCCAGTGTAATTTGAAATCAGTCATATTTCATATCCAATTTTTACTTGTTATAATACTCATTGTTAAGTCCCTGAGCCTTTACTAAATGAAATCATGTAGAAACTTGGTCCAAACTTGAGCTAAAGAGATACCAGTGAGAACAGCTAGCAACTGGCTCAAAGGACAAGCCTCAGAATAGGGAATCCCAGAGGTATCTGGGGAGAAAAGTCAGACAAAATTGGTCAGTTGCAAGAAGAGGAACAGGGCTCAAATCTTTAATGACAGAACATTAAGAGAAAACGTAACCTTGCTACAGTGCAGCTAATAACCTTGATTACAGCTTTTTAAAACCCAGAGCAGAGGACCAAGTTGAGAACTGGACTCCTGGCCCACAAACACTGTGATGCAAATGCCCATATTTGTGGTAAACTATTATGCAGCAATATAAAACAAATGTAACTATTGTTGATACACTCACTAACCTCTTAAAAGATATTCCTTCTTCCACAACATCTCTATACCTGTAGAGTTGTGACTGTCAATTTCTTGTTATATTTCTAATGACTGCTGGCTTAAATATTTAGGGCAGTGCTTTAATCATTTAACAGTTAACCCCAAAGTGTCACTTGGCAGCACACCTGTTTACATATACTGACTATCCTAGACATTGTTCAGGCAGGTATCATTTTAACCAGTCAATTTTTGTACTAAACAAATTTGATACAATTCTTGTTTTATATTTCTTGTTACATTATCTTATAAAAGTTAAAAAATTTTGGTCATCCTGTATTTAAATAATGGAACTGGTAAGTCAACATAAAGTTCTCAAAAGTTGGGGCTTTCTCCCCACCAACAAGTAAACAATGCTGCTGCAACAGACATTAACTTAATTGTCCTCTAATTTAATTCTGACACTATCTATCAAAATAACCTCAGATCCCATAGGTTGAGGGCTCAGTCCTCAAGACTGTCTCTACTCCCCCTTTAGTGTCTCTACTTTCACTTTGGATGCCCCTTTCACAAACCCCAGATGGCAAACTGTGCTTCTGAGCAACCAGCTATAAACTAGCATTCTCACGCCTGCTCCTTAACTTGCTCAGGGAAATTACAAAACTCAGAGAAACACAGTTACCTGATTATATAAAACAAAACAAAACAAAACCACTATAAAGAATACAGGTGAAAAGATGGCTAGGGTAAAGTATAAGAGAAAGGGCACAGAGCTGCCATGTCCTCTCTGGATGCAACACTCTAAGAATCTCCATCTGTTCAGCTATTTGAAAGTCTCAGACCCTGTCCTTTTCATTTTTAATGGAAACTTCAATGCTAAGGCAGACTGAAAAACAGACAATTGTCTTAGTGTGACTGGGCAAAAAGGGTATGATCTAATGCTAACAGACAGCTTGGAGAAACCAAGCAAGTCCTGTCTGGAGAGATTCTTCAGCATTCCTTCCTCCTGGAAATGGCACAGGATCCCTTTTAAAATGGAATCTTATCATCTACTATCAGACAGGTTAAGTTAAAGAATTTCTTTATGGGCAGCTCCAAGACAGGAAAAAAATTAGTTCCTATGGCCTGTGTTGGGGATTAAGAGCCAATAATCATGGACAAAAACCAAAAAATATTTATCATAATATCAAACATAGGTTGGCTTATGATTATTCACTGTGTATTATGCCTTTTGATTCTTTTGTCCAGAATAACTTATCCTTGAATTCTATGAAAAATGTCGCCTCTGCTTTCTTCCATGTATGCTTGGTATTATCTTATTTTCACCTTTGTATGTCATTTCATTTTAGGTATATCTTATATAAAGCATACACATAGCTAAAATTTTGTTTTTTAATCTAGTCTATCATTTAATTTAAAAAGTTGATGCATTCATATATTTTATATTAGCTCAATCATTTGGTTATACTTTTCTTTTCAAAATATTTTTATGTTTAGCCAGGTGTGGTGGCACATGTCTGTAATCACAGTACTCAAGAGACTGAGGCAAGAGTATTGCTGTGAGTTTAAGGCCAGTCTAGGCTACACAGTGAACTCAGGACCAGCCTTAACTAACTATATAGTGAGATCCTGTCTCAAAAAACAAGCAAAAAACTAATGATTACATTCATTGTTAGAGAATCGATACGTGTACATAATACACCTCATTTTTTCCTTCTTTCCCTCCACTCTTTTTTGTTTATTTATTTGCTATATACTTGTTTTTAAAGACTTCTAAAACCTTTACTGAATTTTGCATTATAAATAAGTTTTCTGTTCTTCATTTTTCCTCTACTGGCTTAAAATTATACAATTTTATTGCATTACACAGATTGAACTTCCTACTCCAAAAACTTGAAATCTGAGATGCTTTAAAATTGGCAGCTTTTTGAAAGCATGTTTAAAAGTTCACAGCATTTCAAACCAGATTAGGGATGCCTGATGAATAAATATATGCAAATACTCCAAACTATGAAAAAATATGAAATGTGAAACACTGTTGGTTCTAATCCTTTCAGATAAGGTATAGTCAACCTGCAGTGAATTTTAATTTTTTTTCTTTGGGGAGGGGGGATTTGAATTTTAATTTTTAATACTTAAACAGTTTATTTAAAATTGTCAAACAAATCTATGGATTTGCCCTACTCTTGCCACTTTATAAATGGACAACTATTAAATATTGCTCAATATTTTATTTTTTTTAAGAATCAAAATAGCAAAAAGGATAGAAATGACACAGAATTTCAAAAAAAGGAAATTAACCCTAGTTGATGTATTACATATTGTTATCTTATAAGTAGTTGTGCAGGTTACAAGATCTAGGCACAAAAAAATGATCAAACAATCAATGACAGCACAAACTATTCTTTCTGATGAACTGACAGATTAGTAGGATAGTTATCCATCTTGTATACATATACATACATACATTTATATATGTATACCTACATACATATAATCTTTTCCTTTCTTTTCTCCTTTCCCCTATCCCAGTTGTTCTTTCCTTTTGAGCACTTCCTTTCCCTTCCAGAAAAATTGAAAAGATCATGTCACAGTGATATATGGCATGCATGTTTACAGCAACACAATTTGTAATAGCTAAATCTTGGAAACAACTCAAATGCCCATTAACTGCAGAATGGATAAAAAAGATGTGGTATTTACATATAATGGAATATTACTCAGCTATAAAAAGTATAGTCTTGTGGCTTTTATGGGTAAATGGACGCAACTTGAGACTATCCTCATAAGCGAAATAAATCAAACTTACATTTGTAAATATTGTATTGTCTCCTTAGTGTTAACAATACACTGAAAGAGTAATAAGATCCAAAATGTACAACAGATATTGTATTGCTCAATTTTTTAAAAATGTACTTTCTATCTTAAGCATGCTCTACTAAGTTATAATCATGTCCATAAGAAGTTGCCTGTAAAACAATTTTCTATGTTTAAATTGTTGCTTTACTAGTAATCTTTTGGGCTGTTGTTAGACGATTCAGTTTAATTATTATCAGCAGTATACTATCCCCTCAATTTAGAATCATATAGTGCTAGGCCTGAAATGAACTATAGAGAATATCTAATTCAAAGTTAAGTTAGTTTTCTCACATACAAACCTATTTATCATGACTACTTTACAACATTAAAAAGGGTTCTGAGCCAGGTGCGGCAGAAGGTATATGTCTGTAATTCCAGAGGCAGGAAGACTATGTTTGTTCAAGGCCAGTCTGGTCAATTTAACAAGACCTTGTCTCTAAATTAAAAGTTAAAGGGGTTAGGGATATATTAATTAGTGTTCCCTGGGTTCTATCCCCAATACCACGCTCCCAAAATTAGGGAGATTATTTAAAAATAAACTAGCTGAAAGTTTAGCTAACAGCACTTTTTATTTAAAAATAAACTAGCTAAGATTTTAGTCACATAGTTCATCTTAAAAGCTATCCAGGTATCTTTAAAAATGGGTCTTCACGTATTTTGAAAGAATTTTTAATATGCTTGGGCTTCTGCCTTTTAGCTGTTACTTATCTAATAAACTAGGAACAAGGTCTGTGTAATCAAATGTGACTGCTAATGTCAGGTTTGTAGCTGTTTAGCAGAAGACAGAAGTCTTTTTGGTCCTACTAATTCTCTTTTGCATTTTGGGTGTATTTATAATGTGCAGGTAACAGGGGCTACTGGGCCAGAACAAGGTAGCAGATATGTACATATGGCTTCTATTTCCCCCTCTCAGTACCTCTGGAAGATAACACTCATTTATCACTATATTCCTTCCTTCTTAGTAGGATGATGGAGGATTTAATGCAGAAAACTTGGAAGTGAACAGAACACAGAAAAGAACTCGGTAACATTACTGTACTCTTATTGTTAATCACTTACAAAAGTGATAGAATGTGGCTATTATTATTTAACAGATTTTAAAAAACAGCACTTGGGAGGCTGATACAGGAAGATTGCTGTAAGTTTGAGGCCAGCCTAGGCTACCCAGTGAGTTCAAGACCACCCTGAACTACAAAGTGAGACCCTGTCTCAAAAATAAACAAAAAGAGGTAAAGAAAATAAAGTTTAGAGCTGGATGTGGTGGCACACACCTGTAATACTAGTATTTGGGAGGCTGAGCCAGAAGGACTGTCAGGAGTTTAAGCCCAATCTGGGCTATGTAGTGAGTTTAAGACCCATCTGAACTACATAGCAAGACCTTGTCTCAAAATCCAAAACACGGAAGAAAGGAAAAATGGGAGGGTGGAGGGAAGGAGACAGACTACCTTAGAGAACTTGCCTAAAATCATAGTTGAGTAGATTGCAGAGCAGGAATTAGAAACTGGCTCTCTGATTCCAAAGAATATACCTTTTCCTTGAGGTCACTTTATAAAGCAAAAAAGCATTTGCCTGATACATACTTCCTTCAACTTCAGCATGATCTTACATCTTAAAGACTTAAATTATTCATTTTAGAGAATTTAAAGTGAAGTATATCTGTATATTTATGTCAAGTATATGTCTTGTACATATACATTCACAAAATATCATATAATTATGAAAAATATGTCAGTGAAATGTAACTTTAAAAACCCTCAGCCTAGGGCCAGAGATTTAGCTCAGTGGCATAAGTGCCTGCCTGGCAAGTACAAGGTCATGAGTTTCATCTCCAGTACAGAGAGAGAGGGGAGAGAGACGGGACATAGGGGAGAGAGGGGAGGGAGGGGGGAGAGGGGAGAGAAGAGAAGAGAGAAAGAAAATAAATTAAAACCCTCATCCTGTAATCCCAGCATTTGCGGGGGCTGAGGCAGAAGAGAGGCTGCAAATTCAAGTCCAGTCTGGGCTAATAGGAGTTCAAAGCCAGCTTGAGCTGCAAAGTGAAACACTGTCTCAAAAAGACAAACAAACAAACAAAAAACATTTTAATACTGAAATTCCAATTGCTATTATTTCTAGGGACAGAAACTGAAGTGAGTACTGATTTTCTTTTTATCATCTTTTTAAAAAGCTAAAAAATGTAAAAAGATTAAGGTAAAAACAAAGTGCATGGTCATGGAAAGATAACCAATAATAGAATTTCCCACCATCCCTGAAGGCAGTTTGCAGGGACACTTGCACACAAACTGGAAGAAGCGCCTTCTTCTGAGGCAAATGGCCAAGACTAGGTCAACAGAAGTTTGTCCAGCAAAGATTTCTACTCTGAATCACCAATCACATATGAGCAGTTTAGAAAGAATTTTCTCATTCCCTGTCTCAAATGGCCAGCTTTTCCTGGGATGTGGTATTAGGACACTCTGGTAAAGTATGCCACTGAGGCTACAAATTAACTCACCTCACCTGACTGAATAATCTTTTTTTCAAATTATTCAATATTTTATCTCATCCTTAGGTCAGGCTTATCCCCATGTGAAGCTTGTTTCTACTGTAAAATGTGACTCTTCATTGGTTATTAGGTTAATTTCAGTATTTAGGAGAAACAGAAAGATGCTATCTCAATCACATTTTCTGCATTACACTTTTACACTTTTAAAGTACTTCTATATGACCATCACATTTGAACAGTGTAGTACAGTAAAATACAGTGAGGTTTCTTACAGGGAGGTACAGGATTCTAAGCATTAAGCAAGGTAGGAATGTCATGAAAGAGGAGCCATAAGTAACAAACAGTGATGAGTCCGACTCGACACCAAAAGAAACTGGGTCTGAAAAGACTGTAAAAACAGTGCTCACCATTGACTCAATTCCACTGAGACTCTGCCAGCTCCTGACCACTTGGCAACCACATTTCCCTGAGCATGTCCACGCTGACCAGGTAAAGCCAAAACAGAAATAGCTCTCTGAAAATGCAACAGTGCAGGCTCAGACTAGGCCACCTAGGTTTGAATCTCGATTACAGTTACTTCTGTGTGATCCTGGGCAAATTATTTAATGTCTCAAAATTTCTATTCTCTATTTGAAAAAGGTGCTGTGACTACACATTTGAAAAGGCAATCTTGCCACTACTTCTATTCCCTTTCCCTGCATTATCTGTATAAGTGATCAATTAACAATATCTTAAATTATTTACATTATTGTCTCATCTATCCCATTGCAGAAAGCATGCTCCATGACAGCAAAGACCTTTGTTTTGTTCAATGCACTGTCCCCAATACACTGGAATACTGCTTGGCATATAAGAGGTATTCAAATATATAATAAATTAAAAAGTATTTACAACATGGAAACTGTGGGGTATGGACCTGTGAATACAAAAATATTATCTAAATGGCTTGTATGAAACGTGTCCAACACAAATTAACATGAAACTCTACAGCTCATAGGATTTAATAGTTCAAAGCTAGAGTCACTCCTTCTAGTGTATCTACTCTAAATCAATATGTATCAGTATTGAGGGCTGGGGATACAGCTGAACGCCTACCTGAAAAGTGTGAGGTCCTAAGTTAGATTCCCAGTACCCCCCCACCTAAAAAAAATTATTAGTATTGAAACTTAAGGTGGAGAATGGACAAGTCAAGGAATTTGGTATCTGCTACCAATTCCAAGGCTGTGAGATGAAATCCAACAAATAGATTTGTTCTTTTTTTCCCATGTTTTACCCTGGCATACACGAAAGTCTCACACAAATGAACTATAAAAGTGAAGAAACTTAAGAAAAATCATCTTTTGACCCATCTCTACAGTTGGTGGGAGTACAACCACTGTGGGCATCAGTGTGGAGATTCCTCAAAAAACTAGAACTAGAGGTCTCATTCAATCCAGTTATTTCTCTTCTGGGTATCTCCCCAAAAGAATTAAAAATATATCACAGCAATATATGTGCACCCATATTTATAGCAGCAAAATTTGTAATAGCTATATCTTAAAAACAACCTAAATGCCCATACACTGAAGAACAGATAAAAAAGATGTGGTATAGGGCCGGGGATTTAGCTCAGTGGCATAAGCACCTACCTAGAAAATGTGAAGTTATGAGTTCGAACCCTGGTACCAAAAAAACAAAACAAAAGATATGGTATTTTTATACAAAAGAGTACTACTCAGTCATAAAGAAGGATAAACTAGAAACTTTTATAGGTAAATGGGTGCAACTTTGAGAACATACTCATAAGTGAAATAAGACACATGGGAAAACACTGTCTCACTAGTGTGAGCTGAAAGAAACATATATATATGTATATGCACAAGCATATATATGTATATAAAAAATAGTTAAGATAGTTATACTATTGATTTCTCCAAGTTCACTGAAGAGAAAGACTTGTGCTGGTATTGTTTGAACAACTGAATGCAGATGTCTTGTGCCTGAGTGAATGATTTGGGGATGACAATGCACCATGTATGCACCATTGTTGCCCCAATTAATGCGTCATGACACTTTTTAAAAGCTTTTTTTCTCTTTGAAATAAAATGGATTTGAGGGGGAAAAAAATCATCTTTTGTTTCCCATCTCAGAAAAGCAATGGGCTTGAAAAGTGAGGATAACAAACAAATCATCAACATGTGCATTATAATGTGACAGCTAAGCAAATATTTTACATGATTTGCACCGGTAATCCCTGAACAAATCACTTCTCCTACTCTGGCTGTGAACTTCTTATTCAAAAGAAAAAAAAGCAAGGGTGATAGAGTAATGTGCTCTCTAATGAGGGGGGAGCATTATATGAATAAGGATATGGGCAGCAGTCTCATTTTTTGTTTTTGGAAAACTATTCTTTTGTTTTAGAAAAAAGTCAGGAGCTTCTGCAAACAAAGATTTGCTTTTTAAAGATGCTGTCTACCACTTTTCCTCAGAGAATGATGCCTGATGCTGGGTCTGGTAGCATGGGTTTTTACTACTAGCTATTTAGCAAACTGAGGCATGAAAATCATGACTTTGAAGCTCTGCTTAAATATATAAATTCTACAATATGTACCATCCAACTTTTGGTGGTTATATCCCACTTGTCATGCTGTACTTTATCTTTTATCCATTTCACTTACTGTAATGTACTATATAACTGACCTGTGTTTGTTTCTGTTTCTATCAGTTGAACTATAAACTCAAGAAAAAACATGAATGTTTATTGTTTTTGTATCCTAATGTATTCCCCAAAAGGTAGGTATAGATATCAATCAAAAATATCATTTGAGGATTGAATCAGATGGATAAATTATAAATCCATAGCCAAAAGATCCTTTGTCCATTCTCGGGGGAAATGATCACAGTATATACATAGCAGGAAGAGAAAGAGAACAGTATACTTTACAAGTGTTATAGTTTGTGTTCAGCGCCCCCCACCCCATGCAATCATACATGCAGCTGACTCTGGCATTTGTGATTGGTTTGCTGTCTAGTGCTGGGATTGGTGATGTGAGTGCTGCACTCACCCAGGGGCGGAGCCAACATACAGTGTAAGGGCGGGGAAGAAGGCATGTCTTTCCTCTTGCCTGCTTTTGTTCTGTTCAACACTTGCTGTTTGTAGTGGCCACAAGTGGCTGCCTGGCCACGCCATCCTGCCTTGGAGCCAACTGAGTATGGACTGAAAACTCCAAACTGTAAGAAATAAACCTTTCCTTCTTTCATGTTGGGCATCAGGTATTTTGTCTCAACAATAAGAGAAAAGTAATCAAGACATCAAGTAACAATACTCTTTAAACTTCTTTCCCACTTTTCCCATGTTATTTCTGGGGGAAAAAAAAATCTCCCAAAACAAAACAAAAGCATAAAAAACAGTCATACAAAGACTAAGAGACTGGAAGGAGAACCTTGTCTAAAGAGACGGAAGAACCTGACCCCAAGGTGGACAGAAACTTCATCCCCAGGCTCTGAGACCTGGAGTCAGCAGAGTTCAGTTTGACTTCTGTAGTATAGATGCTTCTGAGTATAAACAAAAGGTTAGAAGACTAACAAACGAAAACCAAAAAATCTTATAGAAAGTCTCAAATAGAATCACTTGTAGTGCTTTTTGCTTTTTCCTTCTATTATACCCTTACTTTCCAAAGCTCATTTTTAAACTCTGTGGTACAATAAATTTTATGGAGCAGACATATCCTCTGGAAGTATCTTTAAGTGGCTTGCCTCTGAAAGAACTTAAAAGTGAAACCTGTGCCTCTGGATTACAGTAATAAAAGAGACTCTGGAATGCTATGAGCTTATTACTCTTACTGCAAACACAGCAAAATCACTCTGAGCAAAGATCATAAAACAGAGAAATCAACAAACAGAATAAAAAAAAGCCATTTGGAAAACCCCAATGATCAATCACCTTCTTGATCTATCTCCCAGCAGGATCAGGAAAGGAATCTTGAGCAAAACAGAGAAAAAGACCGTTTGGATTGGTCTGCCCTGCAAACTACTAAACGTGAGTTACATTCCTACATGGAAGACAGAGGAAATGGAAAGAAACCCTCTGGAAACTGATGCTGGAAAAGACTAAATTTAAACTCAAAGATCAGCAGCCAAATGTTCTAAACATCCAGTTCTCCGAAGTATCTACGTGCAAGGCCTGGGCCATCAAGGTTGCTGATGAGTACTGGCAAGTTTCCAAGACCAGGTTTCTTTAGAGATGAAGAG
>PVLA01007673.1:0-101221 GCA_004027455.1 Hydrochoerus hydrochaeris | reverse complement strand
TAGTGTAAAAATTAAATAAGAATTACAAGTGTAATAAAACCAAAATGTGTAATTGCTATTGTAAAAAAGAGAGGAAAAGAAAGTGCTCTAAGAGATATAACTGCATATATGTTTGAGTGTGTAAAATAGATGACCATATTGCTGAATCTTTGTTGGATCTTTGGGCAGAACTGTTTGTAGTCTGACTGTTTGAATGTCTACTATGTACCCTTTAACTTTGTAACTTTGTATAACAGTTTTGGGAGTATGGCCATTTTTGCAATGTTGGTTCTTCCTAACCTAGAGCAAGGAATGTCCTTCCATTTTCTAATATCCTCTTCAATCTCCTTTTTCAGCGTAGTATGATTTCAGCATATAGGTCTTTTACATTTTTAGTTAGGTTGATTCCTAAGTATTTCATTTTTTTACATGTTATTGTAAAGGGCAATATTTCCATAATTTCTCTCTCAGTGAGTTTTTTGTTTGTGTACAGGAATGCTATTGATTTTTGAGCGCTGACTTTGCATCCAGCTACACTGCTGAACTTGTTTATTACCTCTAGTGGTCTTTTAATGGAGATTTTTGGGTCTTCTATATAGAGTATCATGTCATCTGCAAATAGTGATAATTTAACTTCTTCCTTTCCTATCTTTATTGCTTTTATTTGCCTCTCTTGTCTGATTGCCCTGGCTAGTGTTTCCAGAACTATATTGAAAAAGAGTGGTGATAGTGGACATCCTTGTCTTGTTCCTGATTTTAAAGTGAAAGCTTTCAGTTTTTGTCCATTTAGTATAATGTTGGCTGTTGGTTTGTCATAGATGGCCTTTAAAAGGTTGAGGTAGACACCTTGTATTCTGAGTTTCTGAAGGGTTTTTATCATGAACGTGTGTTGGACTTTGTCAAAAGCTTTTTCTGCATCTATTGAGATGACCATGTGGTTTTTGTTTTTGGCTCTGTTGATGTGGTGTATTACATTTATTGATTTGCATATGTTAAACCATCCCTGCATTCCTGGAATGATCCCACTTGGTCTTGATGTATAATCTTCTTGATGATTTGCTGCATTCTATCTGCCCGTATTTTGTTGAATATCTTTGCATCAATGTTCATTAGTGAGATTGGCCTATAGTTCTCTTTTTTGGTTGGATCTTTCTCTGGTTTTGGTATCAGAGTAATACTTGCCTCCAGGAATGATTTAGGGAAGATTGCTTTCTTCTCAATTTCACTGAACAGTTTAAGGAGTATTGGCATCAAATCTCTAAATTTCTTGTAGAATTCAGCTGTGAATCCATCCTGACCTGGGCTTTTCTTTGTTGGTAAGTTTTTAATTACATTTTCAATTTCAATAGCTGATATTGGGTTGTTCAAAATTGCTATATCTTCTTGGTTGAGCTTTGGTAGTTCATATGTTTCTAGAAATCTGTCCATTTCCTCTGTGTTTTCCACTCTATATGAGTAGAGATTTTCAAAGTAGGTATTCATGATCTTTTGAATTTCCATGGGATCTGTAGTAATTTCTCCCTTTTCAGTTCTTATTGCATGAATTTGGGTTTTTTCTTTCTTTCTCTTGATAAGGTTAGCTAGGGGTTTGTCAATTTTGTTTATTCTCTCAAAAAACCAGCTTTTTGATTCATTAATCCTTTGTATTGTTTTTTTAGTTTCAACTGCATTGATTTCTGCTCTAATCTTTACAATTTCCTCTCTTCTATGAGCTTTGGGTTTAGCTTGCTCTTCTTTTTCTAGAAGCTTGAGATGGAGCATTAGGTTATTTGTGCTCGTTCTGTTTTCTTGATACGACAATTTATTGCTATATATTTCCCTCTTAAGACCACTTTCATTGCATCCCACAGATTACAGTATGTTGTTCTTATATTTTCATCAAATTTTAGGTATTGCTTTATTTCTTCTTTAATTTCATCTGTAGCCCACTAGTTGTTCAAAAGGCTATTATTTAATTTCCATGTATTTATGCAGGTTTTACAATTTCTTTTGCCATTAATTTCCAATTTCAGTGCACTATGGTCAGATATTATGCATGGTATGATTTCAATACCTTTGCATTTACTTAAGAATGTTTTATGGGATAATATATGGTTTATTTTGGAGAATGTCCAATGTGCAGCTGAGAAGAATGTGTATTGTGATGTGGTTGGGTGGAACACTCTGTAAACATCTACTAAGTCCAATTGCTCACAGGTATGATTCAGTTCTGTTATTTCTTTGCTGACTTTTTTGTCTAGTTGATCTATCACTTTGTGACAATGGGCTGTTAAGATCTTCTGTTATAATTGTGTTCTTCTGTATTTGGTTTTTCACGTCCATTAGTATCTGTCTTATATAGTTGGGTGCTCCTGTGTTTGGTGCATATATATTTATAATTGTTAGTTCTTCCTCTTGAATTTTTCCACTAACAAGTATGTAGTGACCTTCTCTAACTCTTTTAATCATTTTAGGTTTGAAGTTCATGTTGTCTACAAATAGAATAACTACTCCTGCTTTTTTTCTGGGTTCCTGTTGCATGGAAGAATACTGTTTTCCATCCTTTGACTTTTAACCTATGAGTTTCCTTTTGGGTCAGATGTGTTTCTTGTATACAGCAAATTGTGGGATCCTGTTTCTTGATCCATTCTGTCAATCTATTTCTTTTTATATGTGAATTGAGGCCATTTATATTTATGGATATCACTTATATGTACTGGCTCTACTTTGCCATGTTATGTTCCAGTTATTTCTTTCTGCTTTTTCCCTTATTTAATTGCTTTTCCTACCTGGTGGTTTCTTTCTGTTGTTTTGAGGATTGTGGTCATTTTTATCTCTGTCTAGTATGTCTTTCAGTACTCTTTCTAGGGTTGGTTTGGTGGACATGAATTTTTTCAGTTGTTCTTTGTCATGGAAGTATCTTGTTTCTCCATTAAATTTGAATGAAAGTTTTGCTGGGTACATCAGCCTGGGTTGAAGGTTGTTTTCTTTCAGGGCTTGAAATACCTCACTCCAAGCTCTTCTTGACTTGAGGGTTTGTGCTGAAAAGTCTGCTGTGATTCTAATGGGCTTTCCTTAGGTGAGTTGTGTAGGTGAGTTGTGTCTTTTCTTTGACAGCTTTTAGTATTCTGTTTTTATGCTGTATGCCTGAGATCTTAATTATTATGTGTCTGGGTGTGGATTTATGTTGATTGTGACTGTTTGGAGTTCTATATGCCTCACTTATCTGCATATCAGATTCTTTCCCCATGTTTGGGAAATTTTCTGCTATTATTTCTGTAAATACTTTACATATGTCATTTGCCTAGACTCCTGTATCTTTGCTAATGCCCATTATTCTTATATTGTTGCTCTTGGCATCATCATGAATCTTCTGGATTGTCATTTCATGTTGCTTTGTTATTTTTAAAAGTTCTGTCCTTCCCTGATCACTAATTGTGATCCTGTCTTCAAGGTTGAAATCCTATCCTCAGCTTCCTTTAGGCGGTTTTGCATGCTTTCAATAGAATTTTTTGTTTCTTGGTTGTCTCTTTGAGTTTGTTTCATGAATTCTGCTTGTTTTCTATATTGTTCATTCAAAGTTTCAATCAGTTTCCCATGCTCATGTACTTTTTTCTCTATTTCTTCTTTAGCTTCATTCAACAACTCCTTTACTAAAGTTGTTACTTCTATGTTTATATGGGAGAGTACTTCTAATTTGATTTCCTCTATTGCCTGATGGAGTTTTTTTTTTTATTTCACTCACTATCTTTTCAGAGATTCCTGGTGTGTTACTTTCGGGGCCCTCTATTTCAGTGTCTCCTATACTTGCTTCTGGTGAACTATATGTTTGAGACTGCATTTTGCTTTTTTGTTTTGTCATTTTCACTCTGCCTGCTGTTTTCTATGTGTAGGAGGGGATCACACACACTCTTTTCAGACTCACCAAAGTCTTACAGTTAGTTGGAGGGGGTTTTACTACTGGCCCTATTTATCCACTGTACACCTCTGTTTTAGGGGCATACTCACCACATTGATACAGTTAATCCACTGTAGTCCAGGGCAGTTTTCAGTCTTGGGTGGGCTTCTGAGATGTTCCATGTGGCAGGGTGCACCCACAGGGGAGGTTCCAGGCAGCTTACCCCTGATGTAGACTTCTGCTATATTCCCAGTGGCAGGGTGGGCCCACGGTGGAGGTTCCAGGCAGCTTACCCCTGATGTAGGCTAGAACCATTTTTTTTTAACAACCATGAATGTTTTAACATTTGAATGACTACAGAATGTTAACAGTTACACATTTTATACAGAATTTTAGAAATCAAAGCCATATACAATATTATAGCATGCCAATCACGATGACGTTTTATAACATACTTTAATTTTCATTTCGACCAAAAATATCCCTTTTAGTCAATTATCCCTATCTAATACATTAAAGCTTTAACCTAACTTATTTGCCTTTAGTGGGATGTACATCTCATAAGTTTTTGTTACAAGCAGAGGTCTGAATCTAAAACAAAATTTTGTCAAACAATCTCCATTTTACATTTTTGGAAGACCTGTACATGTGGAAGCATGAATGCATTAATACACCATGGGGTTACTAACAGTCTGTCATGCCAAAGGAAATTTTTGTATCAGAAAGTCTTTAAATAAAAAAACCTAACTTTATTATTTCTTTTGATGATGACCAATGTGAACAAATTACGATAATATATTTTTATAATTTTAGTTGCAGTGCCTCCCATAGGGCTATGGAGATCACTGTAGCCTTTGTTCAATGAACAAGAACTGGCTAAATGTTACCAGGAAGCTGCTTTCTTATTCATCAATTGGAGTCCTGTCCAATAATCTCCCCCTATTCCAAGATATTTTGTTTAATTATCTTAATAATTTTTAATGACTTACAAAAAACCCAATCACAACATTTAACATATTTTTGAACAATGAGAGCCTCTCAAGTTAATAAACAATATACCTTACATTTATGCAACCAATTTTAGCAACATTTTAACTAGCTGGGAACCCAGGTGGAATCGTACTTTTTAAATCTATGATCCAAATTAAAATTTGATTAAATGACCCAAAATTACAAAAGAAAGAAAAGAGAAAAAGTTATTGGGCTCAAATAAAAAGGAACATCTGTTCACAGAATAGACAAATGGACAAACATGGACAGACGATCTATACAGACTTGAGCAGACATGGAAACGAACACAGAGTTGTTGGTGTCTGCAAGAACTAAATCGGGGGGAGAGGGGGCTATTTATACACTTGTACCCTGCCCCTTTGCGGAACTAGCTTGCTTCTTATGCCCTGTGTTCTCAGGGCTGGAACACCTGTTCACCTCCAGCACCCCATGCCTTCAGGGTATTTCTCAAGTGCTCCATGCCACGTGGGCACTCCTGTGTGGGCACTTGTGCTTTTGGCATTGCACATGTGAACAATCACTAGCTCAGTTGACTCCCAACAACCACTTAACAGACTGAACAGACAGACAGATAGAAGGCAGACCAACACCTTGCAAAATCAGAGTGCACTCAAATATATTTTTAGCCAAATTGAATTACACTAATTTTTTTTTTTACAAATGTAGAGTTTATAATTATAAACAGACTAGTCAGATTTGTTATAGGTCAATTGCAGTGATCTGGTATAAAAGGACTTAGAAAATACAAAACCTTATCTATAATTAACATATATTTTTGTATTTTACCTTAAAAATACTATCAACTTTTGTCTCCCCCTCTTTCATTAAACTTTCAGTTTAGTTATCTCTGTATACCCTTATTGCCTATTTAGACCTTCGTTTTTGTGTTTGGTAACCATCCCCTTGGCATCCTGGGTCAGTTAAGCTTGATTCATCCTTCTCTACGGGTTGTGGTGTGGTCTCCGAGGCATCACTGTCACAGGACTGAGCATCTGCTTCTTGAGAGGTGGAATTAACTTCTCTGGGTTTGGGTCCATGATACAGCCAGACGGCACACTCTGGCACCCATATAGGTCAGTTAGCCTTTCCTGGAAAAACAAGTATACCCTCAATCCCAAATTAACACTGGACTAGGTGCTTTCATTGTCTAGTATGAAGATCCTTCCAAAGGACTCTTAGCCTTTACCTGATTGCACTGTCTTTCTGCTGGGGTAGTTCTATCTTTATTACAATTTAAAGATTTTGAATGGTATATACTGCCAAGTGAAATCTATTATGAGGTGAACTCCCCACTTTGTTTTTGAAATTTAAGTTATAGGCACATTTAAAAATTTTTAGACCTGAGGATTATAAGGAATTTCTGTGGCAAGATACAGAGAAAAAAAAAATCCTGCATTTTGTATTTAGACACCCAGGCCTCCTCCTTGCCATTGCAGTGTGCAGGCTGCACTCCTGCTCTGGCCTGGAGACCCTCCTGTTGTCAGGGGTTTGAGCACAGGCAATGCTAGCATCATGTAAACTTTCGTGCAGATGGAACATGCTCACAGGTGATGGAGAAAAACCCGGGTGGCCATGTTCCACCCCTCTGGAGCTACACTGCACCTTTCCCACCCCATCAGGCTGGCCATTGGAAGGCTTGGTAGGCTCAGGCAGAGTTCACTCCTCAGCTCATGCGAGGCAGAACTGCAAACCCCAGCTTTACTCTGAGGGTCCTGCCTCATCAAGCCAGGCCCACCAGGCTGCCCCGGGGAAAGCTCTCCATGTCTTCACCATTTATGTGTATCTTTAAAGGCAAAATCCTGAAATAGTTTTAAACCCTGATGGCTAGAAGTCAAAATCAAGGGATATTTTACTCATTAAAGGAAGTCTCCTCCATGCCCTTGGGACTACTATTCTAAATTGATCATAAATTTGTAACTCAAAAGCAATCGATATCATGTGGCAGAAAACATGTCCAGGCTAACAACTTAGCACTTTTACTAGGGTGAGAACATTACCCTGTAAATCCAGAGGCCATCCATAGGTCAGTACCATGGGGCTATGACCGAAGCATTTGCTCCTGTGTTTAAAATCCCCTTAACTGTTTTTCCTTTAATTATCAATTTTATCTTGGTTTGATCCTGACTAATTTACTGAACCCGGTAAGTACCAGAAGACCCAAAACCCTTGAATCCCCTATTTTTATTTATAGATTTTCCAAATTTTGTCAAGGGAAAAATAACCAGTTGAGCAATATAAGCATCTAGGGAGACTGAAACGGTGTTTTGAGTAGATTGAGACCATAACCTTGATTTCTTCTTGCTGTTGAAACAAACAAAATTGTTTCTTTACCTCCCTTAGTCTGGGCCAAGCTCCTGGCTCAGTGGAGCTCTTTGGTTCTCTCCCCCGCCTGGGTGCTTGTGAGAAGTAGTGAGAGGAGCAGAAGGCAGCAGTTTCTCCCTGTTATATAACCCTTTAAAGTATGTAGAGGTCCAGATTTGTGTTGGTTTGTTTTCTCCCTAGTCTTGCTCTAAGATATTTTCCCATATCTTCCCAAGGACATAAATTTACAATTCCTTCTTCTGGAAACAAACTCAAGAAATTTAGCAAGCTGTATAGTGTCAGTGTATTGAAAACTAAAACTGATATAAGAAAGCAAAAAAGACCTAAATAAGCCTAGATTTACATCAATCCTAAATTTGAAAGTAAGTACCCCTGAAGTAAACAATTTTGGGAAAAAAAAAAAAAACCAAAACAGACTTTGAGAATTTACACTACCAGATATCAAGACTTACTACTACAAAGCCATAGAGAGTCATTGATATGCTGGAGTCAGCTTATTATCAGCTCAGAAATATTGAAATTTAAAAGTTTTATAGGTTACTTGTTGTCATATTGGTTATTTGAAATTGTCTTTTGTGAGAGTATTTTGTAAATAAAAATTAGCAAACAACAAATCAGGACCACACGGCCCCCCCAACCACTAGGAGCCTGCCACACCGAGCCAGCCGGGGGCCCTCTCAGGGGAACTATCTGAGGCGTCGCACCCCTACTCTTTGGCAGGGCTGTTGCAGGCCCCGCTGGAACCGGGAGGCCTTCCACATCACTTTTGAATTTACTGGAAGGATATTGTCGTCTACAACCCTGCACATGTGGTTAATTTCCAGCTTCAACTGCTCCCAACAATGGAAGGTCTTATGTCTATTTTTAGGTTTAAGATTCTTAGATTATGTCGATGATCACTTTGTATATAGCACCACATCTGTGCAAGTACCTAACACACAATTTATCTATGATTAAATCATTGTACATGTGTTCACTATGGGATTACCCTGCAGTTAAGAAGCACAGATTTCAGCTTTTGTGCACTATGTAGCGCACTATATATGTAGAAAATAAATAAGGAAAAATATTATGAACTCGTGTGTAATGGTTGAGGGTGTCAGTTTTAAGGAGTTTAGTTAAGAGAAACAACTGAATTGGCCCAGCAATTCTGCACCCTGGGGCTGCTTGTCCCCTGCATGGTATAAAGGGGAAACAAGGAAGGATAGATCTGCTTCTATTCCTCACCTTCAGCTTGGGCATCTTCTCCTGGCTTCTGGTGCAGGCACAGACTCTTTATCTTTCATCATAGACTCTTGAGCCTTCCAGGTACAGACTCCTGCAGAACACTGCAGTGAGCTCCAGACCTTAGGCTGAATTCTTTGGTCTCTAGCATGCAGAGACACCTTCTGCACGCTTCCCCATCTGACTCTGTGGGTGACCATTGTAAACCCATTTTACAATTTCTTACACATTTGTGTATCTCATGTTATGTTTGTTTCTGTGGTAAACACTGACTGATACATCATGTTAGCGATGGCATACTAAAATCCATTTATGGATAAATGAGCGACTTTCCTAGTTATATTGATTAAAGCAGTGTTTCCCAGTTCTGTTTATAGAAGTAAAGCCATTCCTTTTTCTTTTTAGTGAATATTGGTGAGAAAAGCCACTCTGCAGCATTTCTGTTGCATTCCTGTATTCCATTACTGAGTGACATAGAAAGCCATGAAACAGTATTTTAAGAGGTAGAAAGATATTGAGGATTGAATCCAGGTTCTTTGCATTGATCTACATCCTCTAACCTGTCTTTTTCTGTTTTTCTTCCTACAGAGTCTTACTACATTACTTATGCCGGGGTCAAATTTGGAATCCTCTTGACTCAGCCTCCTAGAATTCTGAGATTACAGACATGCACCACCACACTGGTTAAGATGTAAGTGCTTTTTAAAGATGTTCTTCTGATCTTGTGAGTGGATATGTGTTTTTAGATAATAAAGTTAAAAATAACAATCATCAGGCTAAATGGTAATTTGGAAATATAAGGATAATTCAAAGTTTAAGTGTTCCTTCCATGTGTGAACTTAGGGTGCTTGATAAGTTGCAATTCTGCAATCAAAAAGCAACAGAATGTTTGGAGTTGGTTGTCACTTAAAATGATTTTTTTTTTCCCTGTGAGGACTCGGACTTTATTCCAGCATGGAGTTGTAAAGGGAATCCTTCATGTTGTTAGAAGAATTAACTAGTTTTCCTTGAGTACAGGATGGACCTCTACTCTGCTGCAGTGTGGTCCATGGATGATTTTAATTGGATTTTAATTGCTTGTTAAAATCTCACACTCCTTGTCCGAGACAGAGGCCACCAGGATGGGCTGCAGACACCTATATTGTATTAAAGCCTCTTGTGCTATTTAAACACAGTAGCGTCTGAGAGCCACTCCCTGGATTAAATACAGCAGATTCATGACAGTGAAATTCGGATTCAGGACTTTTATCACTTCAATATCCAAAGCATGTAGAAACATTTTTTTAGCTTCTAAAATATAAACCAATACATATAAAGTATGAAAATATATTTTTAAAAATCATCCTATAACACTGTTGCTCCAGAAAAATTTCCTTCTAGTCTCTGAATGTCATGATACATTATAGATCATCATAGATCCTAGAAACTCCTAATGGCACGGGCTGTGTTTGTGTTGGTTCCCCAGTTCTTAATACAATGCCTAATATGTAATAAGCACTCAAATATTTGTGGGATGAATAATGTGAACAAATGAAATTGGAATCATTTGATTCTGACTCTCTACACAATTTTTATCTTAAAAATGCCGGCACTAAACAGAATATCACTTACTGATTCTCGGGGGCATCAAATCAATAAGGAATCAACCTAGAGTTTTACTCCTATTAACTTAATCCCAACAGCAACATGTGCTATTTTATCACTATTTTATAGATCAAGAAGCTGGAGCACAGAGAGGCTGGGTAAATAATCCTATAGCTTACAGCTGCTGTGTGGGAGTGCAGACTACTGAAATTTTATGATTTAGTAAATACCTATCTATCTGCTTCTTATTATCAAATACGTGCCTGATGTATTTGCTACTACACCAGCCAAAAGAAACTGTGAGTATGAGATGATTGTGTGACATTAGGAGCCCCAGGACCTGTAGTCCCTCACTCTTCTCTTTACAAACCTCTGCAAGCTTGCCGTCCCAAGTCAGGTGTGGACTGTGGAGCTTTGAGCTACTGTAACAGCAAGCAGAAACACTGAAATGACACCCAGGATTTGGAGGCAGATTTATTTACATCGAGGGCCACTGACTGGGATTACTCTCGAAATATCCTTCCCCATCTCTGGTGATCTAGGGCCTATGCGAGATGGTTTGCCATTTGGGGATTGGTTTATACAATTTACATCACAGAGACCAGCTATATACATCACAGTGACCAGCAATCTAAGAGACAGGAGCAACAGGAACTATTACTTGGGCAACTAACAAAATGTTGTATACTGGCTGGGGGTGGCGGGGTGGTATTTTCTGTTACACTACCACTGCACACTGTGTGGCGTTCTGGACTCTAGGAATGTGACTACCTGTAGGGTGCATCTCAAGTTTGCCACAACAGCCACATTAAAATATCTAGCACATACTTAAAGCAAACAAGGAAGAAAGGTCACATTACACATACACCTTTTTCATTTGGGACACACACTCACGAACACACGCACGCGTGCAGGCAAAGAGCCCAGAACCTCACTCAGGCATTCGGATCACAGTGAACTGTTTAATAAACCAAGCACTGGAGTCATTTTCTGGGATAAAATTGGGAGGGGGTGTGAGTCTCCTGCTCGGGATGGTTACTGACTCTGCTGCGCGCCCATCCCATCCCACACCTCGCCTGAAAACCGCACATCGCCACCCTTGCCTACTCATGTCATTCTCCCTTGGCGCGTGCTTGAAAAACCACAAAACATGACATAAATAACAAGCCCTTTTCCCCTAAGCTGCCGTAAGCTCGTGTGGCTCCCTCCCCCTCCTCGAACAAGTAGGGGTCCTCGCCCAACCAGCCGCCCCAGCCGTCCAGTGCACGTGGCAACAGCTGGGCCTACAAGTCATCGCCCTGCCGGCAGGGGGCGCCGCGCCTGCGCAGGACAGGCTGGGCGCAGGAAGGGGGCGCGCGAGGCCATAGGGACCGCCGCCTCGCCGGCCCGCGCGTGGTCCTCTCGCCGCAGCCCCCAAGGGCGGGCTGGGCGGGGCGAAATGGCTCTGCACGGGGCCGCGCGGCGCGAGCTCGAGGGGGCGGGGAGGCTGGGGGAGGTGCGGGCGGCGTGCGCGCGCCGGGCGTGGGTGATAGCGCGGCGCGGCGGGAGCGCGGGCAGAGAGGGACGCGGCCACCCTGGACAGCGCACCGCCGCCGCCGCGCGTCATGGTGAGTGCGGGCCGCGCGCCGCCTTTCTCTGCCCCGCCGCGCTCTCGGCGGGAACCGGGCGGCGGCCCGCGGCGCGGGACTGGGGTTCTGGCGCCAGAGGCCCGGCGGGAGGTGGCGGGCGGCGGGCGGCGGGGCGGCGGCGCGGGCCGGGAGGGAACTTCGTCCCGCGCCTCCGGCCTCCCTGTTGCACGCACGCGGCCCTTAGGGCGCCGGGGCCGCGGGGACAGCGGGTCGCCGCCTCCTGCTCCGGGCCCTCCGTCCGCCCTCCGCCCCCAGCCCGGCGGGGACAGCGCGACCCTGGCCCGGGCAGCGCAGGGCCCCACGGCCGGGTTCGCGCGTCGCGGCGCGGCGGGGGTGTGGCGTGTCGGTGCCGGCTCCCGCGGCTCCACGTGCAGGGCTCTGCGCTCGCTCGGCGCACCCTGCCCGCCGCCGCGGGGCTCCCGCGCCCGCCTCCCCGAGAGCGCGCGTGCTGCCCCTGCCTCGTCCCGGCTCAGCCCTGTCCCCGGGTCCAGCGCCCAGCGTCCAGTGAGCTGCCTGAGTTTGGGCGCCAGAACCTGGCTCTTGGGTTACAAAGGGATAAACTGCATTCTGCTAGTGCTCCAAGGAGCCGTCAGGGCGAACTGTGAAATCAACCTTCAGCTGTCCCTGCAGGGCTGGTGAAAGGTGTTAATCTCCTTTCTCGTCCTCTCCCTCCTCCTCCTGATACTCATCAGCCATGGACCCCCCCCCCACGCGCACACACGCTCCTACACACACACACTGGTACCCACCGTTCTAGACACATGGTTTTCCCCGACGATGTGTGGAGCCTTTTTCTGACCACTTTTATTGAAATTGCAGGCTTCCCCACCCCACCCACGTTCATTATCTCCTTCGCCTGTTTTGTTTATGGCATTTATGGTTTTAGTTTACTGCGTGTTTTGTTTCTTCATCACGTTTACTGTCTTTCCCATCAAAATGTGAGTTTCAAGGACACAGGTTTTTGTCAGTGTGTTCACTGCTGTTTCTAGCATCGACAGTGTCTGGCACACGGTAGGTGCTCAATAGCTCTCTTAAAAACCCAGTAAAGCACTTTAGGCTGATGAACAAGTGAGAAGCAGCAGCTGCCGCCCCCGTGTGGTGTTTGAGCAGTGATTATCCAGTTAACAGTTGTGATAATGAGGATCTCAAGTGGCCTTTGGAAGGCAAGGTACACTTGCACGAGGGAGACTCTGTTTGGTGGCCCTTAAGAGTGTACACGCGCAAGCACCCGTGCTTGGAGACACTTCACGCATTTGGTAGCTTGGCATCTGAATGGACAAAACATTTGTGGGTTAACTCGCTCTCTCCTTTGGGATCTGAACCTTTGCTCCAAAGTATAGGTAGGAATTTTAACAAGTAAGGGAAAGTCCAAGGATGTCTCCTTAACTAAGTTGAAAAGGTAGGAATTATTAACCTAAAAGAGCCCAAACCAAGCCAAGCTGCTACAAGAGTTATCCTATACAAGTGTGATAGTCCTGTTTTGAGAGACATTTTTAAAAATATATCCAAATCCGAATTATATCACTTTTTAAAACAGAATAGGAAACAGAGAAAGGGTTAAGGGTAGAATTAAATGAGCTAGTAGGACAGTTCAGAGAGACCCTTTTAACTCATGTACATTATGAATTACTGTCTCTTAAGATGTCTCTGACAATTAGTTATTCCAAAAGAAATATTTTTCCTTCACATTTCCTTTGGTTTTTCCATTTCCATAGTGTGTATTTATACCAGTGCTTTGTTTGTCTAGGGAGGTGTGTCTATTATAATTGGAGACAAATTGCTTAATAAAATTTACAGAGGCTTTTGAAAATGATGTAATTATAGCTAAGACTGCAGTTCAGGTCTGTGACCATTTTGTCCAGGTAGCAGAAATTAAAGGTAAAATGGAAAGATAAGCTTGTCTTTGAAATTTAAACTGAATAATCTTCTTGATCCCAATTTATGTTTGTAGGGTTTCAGGTGTTAGGATTTAGTCAACATTTGAATTTCTTTCTTCTTCTTTTTGCTTCTTGGAAGTATAGTATTTTCAAGGAGTATAAAATTCATTTGTAAAGTATCCAGTTGGATGAGCTTAATTTTTGATTCTCATGTGTTCTGTCTCCTTCCCTCCTCCTTTCCTCCCCTCCCTCTCTCCTTTTCTCCCTCCCTTTCTTTCCTCCCCGCTTCCTCTTTGAGATAGAATCTCATTGTGTGGTTTAGCTTGAACTAGCTGTGCAGCTCAGAGTGACCTCAGATTCATAATGCTCCTGCTCAGCCCCCTGAATGCTGCTGTTAGAGAGGTGCACCACCACGCCTAGCAATTTTTAAGTCTTCAACAAGAGGTTGTATTTTAATCCAGCTTCCTTCAAAACATTTTGGTCAGTTTGGAAGGTTCAAGGATTTCATAGTCTAAAAGAGATGATTGAAATTTGTTAAATGGGTTGATATATTTAATTATGTTCAGAATACTGGGCTCTGCTGTTGAGGTTTTGCCAGTGACGCTCACTATTGGACAATTAGACATATGCCAATTAACTTGGAGTGTTAATTTTTAGGAGTAGATGCTGATAAAGGGCAAGAAGTTGTACTGGAGCCTTGTGTAGTTTCCCAGCATGCCAAAAATATGCCAACAGGAGCACCTCATTGTAACTTAAAGGTTACACGTTTACACATTTATATTTTCTTGTTAAATTAGGACTTAAACAGGTATCACTGACTCTAACAGTAATCTAAAGATTTGGTCATTTAAATATTGCTTTTTAAATTGCAGTGGTTTAATAATTAGCATAATTTGTTTTGGAGTAAATGTGGCAACTTAGAGTTTGAGACCTTGTATGTTCAATTCATTGGTTTGAATCTCAACCTCAACATTTCACACGTGACCTGGGGCCTCAGTATTTTCTTCTATAAAAGATTATAATGTCTCGTTCAGTTTTGTGAAATAGCAAATAAGATGCACTTTGTGTCTAGCATAGTGCTTAGAGTGCTCAGTAAATATCTACTGCTAAAAGTGTGTGTTATTTCTCCTGTATCTGGGTTTGATTGGAGAGACAGTTTAGAAGGTCATCTTTGGTTCACTTTATACTTCTTTGTGAGTTAAGCCCAGATGGAGCTACATAGCAAGACCCTCTTTAAAAAATAAAAGAATGAAAAGAGATAAGTGAATTTTAATTTTTATTTAACCCACTCAGTGCAAATATTTCAACATGTAATCAGTGCAAAAAAAACTGTTATTTTACATTTTTTTCATAAATTCTTCAAACTTGATGTGTTTATATTTACATCTGTGTTCGGGCTGGCCACATTTCAGTTGCTCAGTTCAGTTCAATAGGCATGAATGTTGGAGGCCACTGTTTTGGACAGAATAGGCCTAGGCGTGCACATCTTCCAAATCTACGTCTTATCTACCGAGTGCTTTTACTGGTGAGAACCTCACTGCCACCCTAAAGCTAGCATTGCATGTGGAACACTGCTCACCTTTCAGACTGTTCTCTCCCTCTTGCTACCAGTAATTCCATCAGCTCGTCAGTCTACTGTGTCTGAAATCTGATTCTCATTCCCTTTTTTCTTTTATATTGTTTATTGTCCCAATAGTCTTATATATTTTTTTGAAAATATTTGTTAATCTTTTGCTCTTTTGCCATTTATGTCTTTTGTATAGGTTTCCACTTTTATAGTCAGGAAGTTTTTTTTAACTTTCTGCCTCTCTTGAAAAATGTAGTTCTCTGTCCGAATGATAAGACTACATTCTCTCTATTCTTCCCTCAATCTTTTTTCATATTAAATTATAAATAGTTTCTATTTTATGAGTTATTCTTACGTTGAATACTTTTCCTTTATCATGTATCCAAAGAAACATAATTACTTTAACTGATAACTGGTATTATGGTAAGAAGAAAAGAAAGAAGAAAAATCCATAAATGGAAAAAACAAAATTGTTCTTTTAGCTTCTGCCTTTCAAGAGGCATCATTGAAACCAATGAATAATAATAACAGCAACAATAACCAGAACAGAGATGATGCCTGACATGTACGTGGTGCTTTATAAGAAACAGGGCATATTCTCTGTGCTGGTGAACAAAGACACAATATGAAAAAAAGGGTGGACCGAGAGAGAGAAAGCTCTAGTTTCTGATCCTGGCTTTATCATTTACTAGTTCTAGTCCCTTGGTCAAGTCACTCTGAGAAACTGTTTACTATTCTTATTGCTAACTAGGGTATTATCTTTTTCACACGATTGTTTTGTTAAACGTAATTGCAACCTCATGCCTGTAATACTGGTTGTTCCTTTTGGCTAATGAATATTCCCTGAGTGAGCTGCATGTCTGTCTTAATGATTTCATAATTAGACAGCCCTTACCCCTGAGCTGGGGTCTGCCCTACCATACTCCCAAAACTGGATCCATCTGACAGACACACAGGCTCCCTCTTAACAACATTACCATGTGTCCTCAGCCATCAGTTCTGGCACCGTATGACTTCTGGCTCTTCCTCAAAATCTAAATGACCACAAAAAGTAAATGTTTTGAATCAATTCAGGACATTAGCCACAGCAGTGCAGGTAAGGACATTCAAAGAAGATCCACTTCAGAAAGTGACAAGAATCATGGTGTGTTTGAAATGGGAGTATTTTGAAGGGGATTAATGGCAGTGTGTCTTTTGCTGTAATAATTTCTTTACAAGTTTAAATATTTGGTCACACTTCATCATCCAATTAAGGCTAGCAACTGCTTTTGGAAACTGAATGTCAGTACATCTGACTCCCACTGAAGATCTGTCATTTCTTTTCATATTTTATCATCGACACGTTTATATTGGGAAACAAATACTTGCTTTGCAAAAATCCAGCATATTTCCTTGAAATAGCAATTTTTTGCTGTATTAAGCACTGTATATCACAGCTCAGTTTGGCATGTTTCTGTAATGTAGCTGCTTCATCAAGGTACATATACGCATGTAATCTTTTAGCAAATAATAGTGGGTGTGCTTACAACTTAATTTACACCTCAGTCATATTTGTGGAAGGAGCCGTTATGTTGTTAAACAGTGAAATCTAGTTTAATCCATAAGTTCTTATTGAAATTAAAATGTGCATGTATTTCCTTGGTTATATTTGTATCTCATAGTATAACTTAAGGGAGCAGGTTACATTATTTTTACACAGTGAAATTCTATATATTATTAAGTTCTCACTTAGATGAAAAATGATTATCTTAATACAGTACAAACAAAGCTATGATAATTTGTTGAATAATTATTTACAATATGTAGACATATTGTATTTTTGGCATTTAGTTACAACTTAAATACAGTCCAGTATGTATTTGTATATTTGTGTTTATTAATCAGCTAAATATTTTTCAATGCATTTTTGTGCATATTAGCTCTTTTGAAGCTTTCCTCAAAAGAAAATAAATCTTATAGCAGGATACTTATTTTATAAGTTAAGAAAATCGAGTTTCAAAGAACACCAGTGATTTGTTAAAGTACACATACTAAAGGTAACAAAATGAAGTCTGCACCTTCTAATACAAAAGTAATACCAAATAGCCTTATCCATTAGCCAGTGTAAATGTACTCTTTTGATATAAATAGGAAGCAGTAGTACTTTCCTTCATCATTATAGATAAGGACAGAATAGTAATGAATTTCTCCAGATAGTTTCTCCTCCACGAATTATAAGGGTAGGTAGATATGGATATAGCCTATGTAGGTTGTATATCCTTTATCTGAAATACCTGGAACCAGAAGTATTATGAATTTGGGATTTTTTCCAGGTTTTGGAATATGTGCATCTGCATAATGACATATCTTGGGGATGAAACCCATGTCCAGATCTAAAATTATTTTTCATATATGCCTTATACACATAGCCTAAACATAATTTTATATTTTTATATGCCTGCATTTTGCCTGGGCTTTCGCATGCGGTCAAGTGTGAAATTTTCCATGTGTGGCATTATGTCAGCACTGAACAGGTTCTGGACTCGGAACACTTTGGATTTTTTGGATTATAGGTACTCAGCCTGCTTTATGTCTATTTTCACATACACACATTAAATGTATGAAAACCTAATTTCTATTTTGTATATACAGGAAATGGAGCATGCAAGGGGAAAGCATTTTTAGAAATGGAGGTGACTGTGGAAAACATGTACACATCAGACAGATTAATGTAGTAGATAAAGGAGCATCTACATAGTAGACAAGTAATTTTCAAAAGAATGATAGTTCTTCAGTAGAACTACACAGTATTAAGACACTGATCAGAACAGCAATAATTTTGCACATGAATTTGATCATTTGGTTTTCTTTTGAACAATTTAAAGATTTAAATATATTAAATTTTTCATGTGACTGAGCAGGATTTGGTTAGTGAGATTTGGAGTTTAACAGATGTTAGGATTAGAGGTCAAAAGGTTTATTTATTGATCATTGCACTAAGGAGTTAGATTAAAAATCAGCAAATGGCAGTGGAGAAGACAGAGTGCATCCCCAATGCAGAACTAAAGCTGAGCCACTATCAGAGTCCTAGAGAGTCCCTTCTGCTCCTGACCGCTGCTTCTCTGGGAGGCTCCACTGAGTGCTTCCGAGGCAGGACAGGAAGAAGAGGAAGTCCGTGCTTGGACTCTCGCTGCTCCCATTCTCCAGCTTTCTTTAAACTATTACAGGGAGGACACTCTTGGACCTGTACTTCTTGAGTTTTGGAAATCAGATTCATGGCTGTTTTAATGTCAGCGGTGAGGATATGGTGACGGGGAGGCTGTCAGAGAAGTTTGAGATCAGCTCTCCTTCAGGACAACCCAGTCACAATTGTTGGGGCCGTTTCGCACCTCATCCCCAGAGGCTGGGCAGCTGTTGTTATCCCTTCAAGGACAGCATTGCCTGAGTCCTTTTATCTCTGTTGTGTTCAGACTCCTAAGAAAATATGACACGCATCACAAGTTGTTTTGAGGTTTACTGCCTGAAGTCTCAGACTGGCAAGTACAAAGCAGCCATGCTCCTTTCACTTTGTAAGCTGAGTTTCTCTATTAAACATAGCATGGTCATTGCATCAGCCTCTTAAAGTCCTGCCACTGACTGCTTCTAAAGTGCTTCCAGGTTCCTGTCATTGTCTTCCTTTTATAATGAAAAAAATGGAAATACCCTTCTATTAATACATTCCTGAAAAAAAACCTGTACTAATTTTAGCAGTGCCTCCCTCCTACAGGATAGAAAAAGTATCTTAAAACTATTAATCTTAAGTCCTTAGTGCGGATTTTGGAATTAATAGTTTGCATTTGTTCTTTTGAATGAAAAAATATGCTTTGTACATGTTTTCTTACTCTAAATCTGCTGTCAAGGAGACCTGTAAATACATTGCCACCAGTCATCTCTAGATACTCATTGTTTCATTCATTAAGTACACATTCAGTTCTGCTCACTTATAAGTAGTGTGTAAGCACTGTCACTTTAAATAAAAAGTCTGCCTTAGGAAATCTCTGCACAATGGAGATTACCTTGTCTCTTCTGTGGGCTTCAGAAGTCAACAGGGGAACTCCTGGTTTCTCAGGCCCATAAATGTGCTTCCATCTCTGCATTTTATCCAATAGAAAGACCCAGTCTAATAACATGATTACTGTAGTTATGTGTGTTTTCTCTCCACTCACCACACATACAATCTCAACCTATCACATGGGTATCATTCTTTCTCATACTAAGAAGTTGAGGATATTCTTGGAGGTGGTTATAATTTAAGAGCCCAAATCGTCAGCCTTAATAAAACTGAGATTCAGTGGTGTCTGTATGACACCAGAATATAGTCACAGGGGTCTGGCAGACATGTTTAAGTGCACATCCCCAGGCTGAAGTAGCCAGAAAAGCCTGGGAATCTGTGTGCCAGGAGTCAAATGCATCTAGATTTGAAATCTAATGCTCTATGGGTTCAAAAGATGAGGGCTACTTCCCCATGAAAATGTTTACTGTGAGTATCATGAAGGGCTACTTCCCCATGAAAATGTTTACTGTGAACATCAGCCGGGTTGGATTTTGATATGTGGGCATAGGATTAAGCAGCACATCCCATTTAAAGGAAGTAACTGGGGGTGGTCCCAGAAAGTAATAATCGGAGGCACATTTGAAACACTATACTATGAGCATTTTATGGGCAGGTCTGTGTCTTCAAGAGAGACACATTGGGTGTTCCTAAAGTTCTTTTTGAAAGGGTGAAGACTCTTTCCCAGGAGTATGGGATTTGTATTAGGGAGAGCTGAATGAAATCAGATACTGATGAGTCTTTAATATGAAACTAAGACATTTCCTCTAGATTTTGTAGGTAACAGAGTGGTTAGGTGTGTCAAATGAAAGCGTAATTTGGGAAGATTAATTCAGTTTTCTTAATAAATGAGACTGGGAGAACCTGGATGAAAAGGTTAGAAAGGGGGTCTAGTAACTAATAATGTCAGTTCTTTTAACTTATTTGCATATTAACTTTGAAAAATTCTTTCTCTAGTCACATAATCTTGGGTTCAATTCCCTGCTCTACATCTTACTAGTTGTGTAGTTATCTGAACGTCAGTGTTCTTATCTATAAAATAGTGTAACACATAGTGAACGTTGGTGAGTAAGGTAATACCTTTAAAGTCCCTCATAATCTGTAAGCCAGCTGCCTGAAGACTTCCAAATCTGGTGGCAACTATCCACAGAAACAATCAGGTTCATCTGTATGATCCTTTTTTCTGTGTGTCTGAATTAGAGATATTCTTGATTAATTCACATGTATTTACATTGCTTAAGTTCTCAGAGCTCTATGATAATGGATTCTAATGTTAACATCCAGGATTTTTTTCTATGAAGAATAAGAAAGTGGAAAGGTTTCATTCTCTGACATTTGGGTTCTTTTCTTTATTCAACATTAATTCTGTTAGGTTAGTGAATAATGTAAATCTGAACTATAGTTCATGTATGGTAGCTTCAAAACTATTTCTATTCTTACAAAGGCATTCATATTTTATTTAAACATTTCTCCTCTCCTCTCCTCTCCTCTCCTCTCCTCTCCTCTCCTCTGAGGCAGAGTCTTGCTATGTAGTTTAACCTGGCCTTGAACTCACTTTGTAGTCCAGGCTGGCCTCCCAGTGATCCTCTTGCCTCAGCTTCCTAAATGCTGAGGTCACAGGCATGCGCCACCATGTCTGAGTAAGGCATTCATATTTTAAAACTGCGTGTCTTTTGAAAATTTTCATGGATTTGAATAACAATTTTAGAAAACTCCAGTTACACATAATCAGATTAAACCTTAGCTATTTGCTCAACCACCTACATCAAATTGTCTTGAGCTTATTAGTACTTAATCTAATGCCTTAACCCATAAAATTTATCCTCTAGGAATACATCTTTCATTCTCTGCCTTTTGCTCATTATTTCAGTTTCTAAAATCCTAAGTATAGGAGATAATTGGATTTTTGCATTATGTTGGAAATAATGAGGTAAAACAATGCACTTGTTCACATAGTTTCTTTTTGTCTGTCAGTCTGAAAGTTGATCAGATGTTTCAGTGTAAGAGTGAAAACAAAACTAGTGGTGCATAGGGGACTTTGAACGATCTAGAAGGGGACAGTGTTAGAACAGGCTAAGATTAGGTGGGAAAAGTAGGAAGCTACTTGGGTACGAACAGATCAGCCTGGCTGGAGTGAAGACAGGGCTGGGCGAATACTGTGAGCCAAACAGATGAAGTTTCTGGGTCACCAGCTAAAGTCCACGATGCCCTCCACTTCTGGGAAAGTGATTTAGTCTTTATGCCTTCACCCCCTCTCAGCTCCCTTTCTAACAGAGTAAATCACACTTCCAATTGTGATCATCTTCGGGGGAACTTTCCTCGGCATCCTTGACAATAGTGAGTGAAGGAGATAGATTCATGCCTACATTTCAGAGACAATGAGTCAGAGGTAAGCCCTAACCATGATAAGTAAGTACTCTAGATAGCACAGCAGCCAGAATTGCTGGCACATACCTGTCATTCTGGCAGTTGGAGGCTGAGGCAGGAGAGTTGCAACTTCAAGCCCAGCCTGGGCAACTTAGCTACCTCAAAAATAAAAATAAATTTTAAAAAAAGGACTAGGGTGTAGCCTAGTGAGAAGATTCTGCATTTAATTCCCAATACCATACACACAAAAACAACATGTTAAAAGGTAAAGAATGTGTATAAAAATGTAATGCAAGGTAAGAGGATGGAGGATGAAAGTTAAAGTAAGATCAGGAATTTCTTGAGACAAGTAATTATATGGGTATTTTACTTTTCTCATTGCTGAGACAAAATACCCTATTCCCAAAGTTAAAGGAGGAAAGGTTTATTGTGGCTCAAAGTCTGTAGAGGTTTTAGTCTGTAATGGGTTGTATTCTCTCCAGGCTGTACACCCTTAGGGTGATAGTGTCACATGCTGGCAGGGAGCTTCCCATTATCCGCCAGAACTGTGCCAAACCAACCAGTGGACTGATTCAGTAATCACACACCTTTGATCCCAGCGTCACATTCTTAATCTCCATGTCACACTCTAGATCCTGCCACCTCTGGTAACCTCCACATATGAGCACAGGAGGTTTGGGTATATCTAGACACAAGCCATAACAATGAGTGTATTTTGAACCGTGTGTTAATTAGAGAAATCCCATTTAACAAGCCTTAAAACATACTCTATTTTGTGGGGTTTCTGTGTAAGGAGGCTTTTGCTCAGTGTGTTGCTTTGTAGTCGCAGAAAACAAGATGTAAATTTTTTTGAAGGACAGAATCAAGTTTCTGAGTTGCGATATATGTATTATATCTAATTGGAAAAAGTATTTTTAAAGTAATTGTTTTAGATTTCCTGTCTCTTGCAATGTTTTCTTAGTTCAGTCAGTATCTCTTTGGTTAAAGTTATTTTAATAGTCATTTCAATAACTTTGGGGAAATGTAGTAAAAATAATAAACTGCCACTATAAAACTATCATTTTAGTCATTTGGAATATTCAACACTTTAACAGAGTTAAAAATCAAAAACAAAACAAATTCCTAGAGGAATTTTGTTGGTACTTTTCCTTTGCAAAAGTCATCCTGAATGCTTGTTTACCCAAAGATTGCAAATGCCTGTCCTAAACAAAGTGCTAGTGTAGGCCAGCTTGCTGGGAGCTGGGTACCATGAACACTCTGTACGTTTTGTAGTCACTGAGGGATATTTAATTATTCTTTGTTCATTGTGAAAATATGTGGTGGTTGCAGTTAAATTCCCAAGATTTGTCTGTGATCTTGTGCATACAGATCACAGGCAAATCTTGGGGAAAATCTAAAGGTTTAGCCTTGTATTTTTGTGACTCTGTAGAGACCCTTTTCTAATCTCTTCCACTTTTTAATGTTTTGGCAGAAAACTGTTGTCACAGTTGTGTAAAAAGATGTGGCTTTTGTTTGTTTGTTTTGGTGATGCTGGGGATTGAAACCAAGGACTTTATACTGAGTTATACCCACAGCCCCCTTTTTAGTTTGTATTTTGAGAAAGAGAGTCTTGCTAAGTCACTAAGTTGCTCATCCTGGGTTCAAACTTGCAATTCTGCTGCCTCAGCCTCCCAGAGTATTGGTGTTACAGGCATACACCTTCTCCAGCACTTCTGTGTCTAACTAAAAACCAGAGGCTAGGTCTTTGACATCTACCCCCTTGGTGTTTACAGGAGGAGAACCCCTTTGGTTTCGGTCATGTGGAAGGTTCTGCGTAGACACTAGATCCCTGGTGTGAGAGAAAGTTGGTGCAGATGTGGGAGCTGAGGCCCAGTGTTACAGGCGTGAGGAGGATCGCCCGAAGGGTGGGGCTGGGGCAGGTTCGATGCCCACCTTACATACGATGTGAAAATACATTCCAGAGCATTTAGGAGCTTGAAGAAAGGGGAAGCTTTAATAAAATTGTTACAGAGCACAGGTTATGTTATGAATAAGTTCTTAAGACTAAGAAAGCACAAACCATAAACAATAATAGGCTTGGTTGAGGAGAGCATTGCTCAGTGGTAGTTTGTGCTTTACAAAGGCCTGGGTGGGGTTAGGGGAGATAGGTTTAGCCACATCAAATAAAAACTATTCAGATGACGGAAGACATCATAGGCCACGATTTAAAACAACAGTGCAAGACTAGAAGGCATTTGTTATCTGTATACAAGAGTGGCATCAGGAATGTACAGGTGACTTTCATAAATCAGTATACAAGACACGCAGGCCGTCAGAAAATGGGTAAAGGTGATTAAATGCCTGTTCCCCTCATATTAAGCTGATAAATGTTTAAAGACATGTACAACCACAGTAGGAATGTGGAAATGCAAATTAAAACTGTCACATCCATTAGCTTTGCAAAATTAAAAACTGACAAATAGCAAGTTCTATAACTTTTTTTTTTTTGAGCCGGGGTTTCCACTATGCAGTTCAAGCTAAACTTGAACACACTTTGAAGCCCAGGCTGGACTCAAACTCACAATGATCCTCCTGCCTCAGCCTCCCCAGGGCTGGGATTGTAGGCATGTGCCATGCCCAGCAGCCAATTCTGTAACTTTTTAAAAGCAATATTCTAGTTTTTACTAGAATTAAAAATGTACTTACCAAACATCATAACAATTACAGAGCTAGATTTATTTCCAGAGAAATTTTTATATATGAACATAAGGAGATTTGTATAAAACAGAATTTTTGTGGTAAGTGAAAATTAGAAACAACCTAAATTTATCCACTTCCTTACATCTTTCAAGGGAGGACAAAAATACCCTTATAGAATAGTTAAGATAATTAAAAGATCAGTACACCCAGTACAACAACTCGTGTCCTGAAACACCTAGCTGCTTTCATTCATTTTCTTATTATGATCATCTGTGGTGTATGTAGTGTGGAAGCGGCGATAATTCTGAAGTTAGGAAGTTCTTGATTTATTTGTTGTTTTAAAATGAAAAAAATAACAGCAAACTTCCACAGATGTAGGCGACAATAATTAAAAAAGAAACCTACAACCATTATTAAGGTATGGAGGCAATTTACTCTAGAGTTGCTTTGGTGCGAAGCCAGTCAGAGACCAGCGTGTTTGTCCACAGCTGCTCCTCATCAGCAGCAAACTCTGTTTCTGAAGTGACTGAAGAGGCAGAGGTAGGTCAGGTGCAGCAGGGGCTCATCTTAGAAGCCATAGCAGTGAGGCAGTGTTCTAGGTGCCTCATTTTAATCAGTCAAGGAGTTAAAATGCTATACCCAAATCTAAACCTAGAAACAAAATTCCTCAAGAGGAAAAGACAACCTATCAGGAAAGCAACTTACAGAGGAGATCTGGAATCATAAGTTGCCTGATGGAAAAGAAGAGAAATTCATGTATATACCACAACCAAAGACCAACTTAGACCCATTGGAACAATGTGGCAGGGGGAAATTTCTGAGCAAGGCCTGGACAAAAGGAATTAGTTATGTCATAGAAATATGGTGTTGGGGTAGTAGTTCTGTCATAGTCTGGAAAGTTCAAGTAGTGAGGAGTCTTTCACTGGAGTTTTTCTAGGAGGGCAGGTAAATTTCTATCAGAATTACTACAGAACACAGATATTTTCAGCTTTGGATAGAAAGTTAAATTAGGTGTCTCTGACGCTGATATTATGAAATCAAATAAACTGCTTCTGTATCCAGCTGAGGTTTTTTAAAAAAATCATTCCTTTCTGAGCTCATTTCTATTCATAATAAAACCCTTCAAACACACAGAGCTAGCTCTTATGTCTTCGAGTGCTGTGTGATTGACAGTTGATCCTCACAATAAAATTGGCTTTTTGTTTATATTTGTAGTTTTTCATAAACCATGGAGGAGGGGTAAGTTTGAGAAATACAGAGATATTCTTCTAAAACTTATAAGATATTATTTTATCTAAAGGTATAAATCTCTTGTTGGTTAAGAGACACAAAATTTCAGCTAGAAGGAATAAGTTCAAGACATATATTGTACATCATGGTTATTATAATTAATAGTAGTATACTTGAAAATTGCTAAGAGAATAGATTTTAAGTGTTCTCACCACATAAAAAGGTTGCAACATATGTTAATTAGCTCAATTTATTCCACAGGCTGTAATATTTTAAAACACATTGTACACTTAACATATGCAACTTGCCTTTATCAACTAGAAATTGAAATATATATCTCTTTGATAATGAATTTGTTAGATATAATATTAATATTCTATATAGTTAAAGTTCATTTGAAGAAATCAGACTATAATCTATAGACGTAGCTAGAGGACCCTTGACTCAAGTTGAAAGGCCAAAGACAAATTCCCCCGTTACAGCCCAGCAGGATCACAAAAGATGCCCGCCTGGCGCTGCTGGTTGCATCTCCACAGCCCAGCCCAGCCTGACCTTTTTGTCAGCCTTGTTCCTGGCTACATTTCCATCCCCTGGGCTGTTTTAAAGCTCTGCAAATTTTCTCCTTTACAGACTAACACCAAACAACATAATGTAACATCTTCTTTAATTTTCTCCCTATGATCTAAAGCCAATACGCATTTATTTTTGTATAATCAAACCAGGAAACTTAAGTCTTTACTAGAACCACTGATCGGGCTGAGGTCACTAGCAACATGGAAGCCTTGCTGTCAGGAGTGTAACTCCCTGGAAGGCTGTCTCAGTCCCAGGGTCCTGACAGCACAGCTGCTTAGGGGACACTGGGGAGGGCTTCTCCCCCGTCCCCACTGCTCATTAGAGTGTCTGAATTTACCCTTTTTCTACTACAGGTTGATAGGAAAAACATAAATCTTTCATGGCTACATTAACTATAGTCATTAACATTCTCTGTAATGAAACAGTTCTAGAAAGCTCTGTCTTTAAAGAAATCAAGTAAGTTTTGAGAATTAAAAGGCTAAACAAGGTGAAGACTTCTACCAAGAACATATTCTAAAAATCATAAAATCATGACAGTAACGAGTGTACTTTTGTGTATAGAAATGAGTTTTTAACACAAAGGAACAGATTGAAGCACATACTTTTAAGTGAAAAGTAATATGCTCTTATTTATATGAGTGATTGGCTGTTTTAATTATTTATTGTTTTATGATACAATTATAATTATTTCAAATAGGCAATTATTTTTAAAACTTATAAGTTGTACTGCAAATAAACATTAAAAAAAAACCTTACTGGCATGTAGTTAAACTAAAAAGTCACTGAATATAATACCTAAGTAACCTAATTTACCAAACAAAAGTGTTTAAAAGGCTTCAGATTACAGTCTCACTGATTTCAGTTCTGTCTGTCTGGTTCATTTCCAGATTACACATCAGTCCTGTGTACTTGAGACACTGGCACTGTGTGTTAAGCTAAAATTATATTCATTTGGTTATTGTTAGCCCGGGCGTGGTGGCACATGTTTATAATCCCAGCATTTGGGAGGCTGAAGCAGGAGGATCGCCGTAAGTTCGAGGCCAGCCTGTGCTACATAGTGAGTTTAAGGCCAGCCTACATAGTAAGATCCTATCTCAAAATAAATAAAATAATTTGGTTATTATGTGTTTAATATCATTTCAAGTAGCTTAAATTTTTATATAGGGAAATAATGGGATAGCCATAGGATTGGCAGCAAAGATAAAAAGTGGGGATCAGGGATTTGAGTTTAAAGCTGCTTTCCTTAGCAGTTTAAAGAAAATTTAGAAAATACAAATTTCTCTTCCTGAAGAATAGTGATGGAGGGTAGTGGTTCCTGGAAGTTATGGGAAATACAAAAAACAACACCACCATTGCTCTGTGCAGTTCCACCATCACTGCCTGGCTGTGAAGCAGGTACTTGCCACCTCTTCGGTCGCCATGCAGTTTTGTCTTTATCTGTCAGCCTGATGTTTTGTGAGCCCCAGTTGGCTGATGATAGAATGCTAATGAATGAATTAAGGTGAATTAAGATGATATCCTAGGAGATGACTAAAATAACATGAAATTTGTAACTAGGCACGGTGGTGCCTGCATTCTGGGAGGGGGAGACGGGAGGACTGCGAGTTTGAGCCCAACTTGGGCAAGTAAGCAATTTAGCAGGACCTTCTCTCAGAAAATAATGATTTTAAAAGGTCTGGGCATAGATCAATGTGAAGGACTTGGGTTCAGTCACCGTTACCCCACAATGAAAGTTGAGTATCTAAAATTAGTTTGTAATACTGTAGCCATCACAGAAGCCAAGTGAAGCATCCCTCCCAGTCTTTGCACACATAGCTCAGGCTGTATTTTTCATTTCGATGACTCGTTTTTCTTACAGCAACTGTGAATGCTACTCAGTTTGATTTGACATTATCTGGATTAAAATGCTAATTTAGAGGTATGAGTCTTCATTGCCTCCAAGCAAAGACTTTTTGCAGTGAAGGACAGACCAGCTGTCACTTCAGTGATAAGATACCTCCAAACAAAAAAGTGTTTGGTAAGGATTTTATTCAGCAGAGATAGAATCTGGGTTACTCAAATTCCTGTGCTGGTTGGCTTTATAATTTAAAAGGGAGAAAATAGAAAGCAGTCTACTCATGTAGTCTCTCACTTAGTAATAGCAGGAAAAGGTTACATGTTTTTAGGGCCAGGGACTTAGTTCAGCAGCATAAAAAAAATTACGTTTTGACTTTGCCATATATATGTTGAAATTCTATGGCTATTTTAGGATATGTAACAATATGTAGAAATAATTTAGATGTGACAATCATTTTAAAAATTAAGAATTTAAAAAAATTAGGGATTAAATCTGGCCCATATTTTCCCAAGACACCATGAAAAGCTTTGCTTTGTTTTCTTATTTAGAAGGCCATGATTTGTACATGCAGAGAAGCCAACCTGCCTCCCCTCTGGTCAGCACTTGATAACCAGAGCACACACAGACAGAACCTCCTTTCATTGCTGCTGCTCATTGCGAAAGAGCTTTATTCTTCCCCGTGTCCCCGAATTCAGAAACTGCTACAGTTCCAAATTGTCTTGGGTACAGATATCTGGCTTTGGATTAAATCTCCAAGGAGTTTTATATTCACTACCACTTCCTGTGGAAGTACAAATTGTAATAATCGTTGCAAGTACCTTGTATTGTCAACTTAGCAGCGTTGTTAGCTTTTTCTTCTCACATACTCAGTATTAGAGTAATTTTATTTTCTAATTGTAAAATTGAAATTTTGGGGGTTCTTGGTTTCGTTGTTTAGCAGACTGTATTTTACTCATTTGAAATTAAGGAAAATTATTTAATATCCTTTAATGAGACCACAGTGTCATGAGATAATTATGTGTGTTTGGGTTTTATTTCTATATTCCTGGAAAAAAAAGCCATAAGCTGCAAAAATGACTGAAAAATACTAATTTTATTCCTTTCTAAGAATATGAATTTAATAATATATTGGTTTTGTTAAACTTGGTAAATTCCTATGTAACCAATGAACTAATTCACAAATCATTTAAACCTTATGAATATATCTTATTTAAATTTGTAAAATTTTTATTTTTCTTCTCTTAACATTATGGTCTTCTCTTAAGATTATGGCAAGTTTGCAGTACATAATGATTATATTCATCGTAGAGCATTGGTAAATATGCATACCACAGCTCAATTCTTTTCTCCCTCTCCCTCCCCCACTTTTTTTTTTTGCCAGTATGAGATTCATTTATCTTATAGTCCTTATAAAGTTTATAGTCATATGTACAGATTAACACCCAGACTAATAGGCCATAAAATGCATAAGACAATTATACTGAATTAAGGTACACTTTTAGGTATACTGTCACTGCTGGATTATAAATGTTTTTTTATTTTGCACTTTATTAATATATTTATTTTCTCATTTAGAGAAACTGTGCAATTTTAAAATTGTGTGTCTAATTTACTTCTCTTAAGATTATGGTCTCAAGGTCCATCCATTTTCCTACAAATGACTCAAGTTTATTTTGTATGGCAGAATAAGTACTTCACTGTATATAAATACCACATCTTTCTCCTTTCATCTGCTGATGGGTATTCAAGCAGCTTTCAAAACAGAGCTGTTATGAATTGTGCTTCTATAAGCATGGTATGCATGTATCAGTATAATATGATGTCTTTTACTGTTTCGGGAAGATTAACCAGAAATGGAATCACTGGGTCAAATGGAACCTCAGTTTCAGTTTATTAAGAAATCTCAGGCCAGGGATTTAGCTCAGTAGCATAAGCACCTACCTGGCAAGCACAAGGTCATGAGTTCAATCTCTGGTAAAAAATAATAATAATAAATCTCCCTAGTGGTTGTACCGTTTTACACACCTTCCAACAATAAATAGGAGTTCTTTTTCCCCTCAGCCTCTTTAGCATTTGTTATTGTTTGACACCTTAATGATGGTCATTCTTTCAGGAATGAGATATAATCTCAGTGTTTTAATTTGCATTTCTTCAATGGTCAGTGGTGCTGAAATACATTTTTTCATGTAATGGCATTTGTACTCCTTCATCTGAGAAGTGTCTGTTCATTTTAGATGACCATTTTTTGACCAGGTCTTTAAATGTGAGAAGCTTAAATTTTTAAAGTTTTAAAAATATATTTTAGATATTAGTCCTTTGAGGAATAGCTGGCAAAAATTTCCTCCTATTCTGTATGTTGTTTCTTTACTCTGTTGGTTGTTTCCTGTGCTGTGCAGGTTTTTAATTTACTATGACCTCTTTTGTTGATTCTTGGTATTTATTTTTTATGCAATCAGGTTTCTGTTCAGAAAATTTTTGTCTACACCAATGTCTTCAGAGTTTTACCTATTTAGTTTTCCAGCAAATTGTTTGTTTTAATATTTAGATCTTTAATCTATTTTGATTTTATTTTAATATGTGGTGAGAGAAGTCTACGGTCTTCCCATCTTCAGCATGTGGAAAAATAGTTTTCCCAGTGCTATTTATTAAAGAGGCTGTCTATCCTCCAGTGAAATTATTAGGGCCCTTTGTCAAAGATAAGATAGCTGAGTGTGCCTGGAATTATTTGTGCATCTTCTGTTCTGTTGATCCACAATCTGTTTTTTTTTTTTTTGTCTTTTTGTCAATGTCATGCTTTTTGTTTTTTCTTTTCTTTTATATCCTCTTTTTTTAACCATAGCTTTAAAGTATATTTTGAAGCCTTTGACTGTGATTCCCCCTGCCTTGCCCTTGTTGCCTAGAATTGCTTTTACTATCCTAGTTCTGGTTCCATATGAATTTTAGGATTCCTTTGTCTAGTTCTGTGAGAAATTCTATTGGCATTTTGATTGAGACTACAGTAAATCTGTGTAACAGTTTGGGAAGTACACCATGACCTTTTTGACTGTATTCATTCTGCCTATTCAGGAAACGGGATATCCTGCCATTTTCTAGTATCCTTTGATTTTCTTTTTTAGAGTACTACAGTTTTACTATACAGGTCTTTCACTATACAGGTCTTGGTTATAGATTAGTTCCTGAGTTTTTCATTTTTCTTGATGCTATTATGAAAGGTGTTGTTTCCCTAATTTCTCTTTTGATGAGTTTGTTATTGGTGTACAGGAATGATACTGATTTTTGTGTGTTGACTTTGTATCCTGCTGTGCTACTGAGTTTGTTTATTCTAGGTTTCTTTTGGTGTTTTTGGAGTCTTATATGTAGAGAATTGTGTTATTTGCAAATAATGATAATTTAACTTCTTCCTTTCCTACCCATGTCTCTTTTGTTGCTTCCTCTTTTCTAATTGCTTTAGCTAATGTTTCAAGACCTATATTGAACAGAAATGTTATTAGCAGACATCCTTGTCTTGTTTCTGATTTTAGAAGAAGTCTTTCAGCTTCTCTCCATATAGTATGATGCTGGCTGTTGATTTGTCATAGATGAGTTTTTATTACATTGAGATGAAGACCTTCTATACTTACTTCTTTAGCATATAAGAAAATCATGAGTGGACACTGGATTTTGTCAAAGGCTTTTTCTGCAACTACTGAGATGATCCTATGATTTTTGTCCTTGCTTCTGTATATGGTATATTACACTTATTTTTTAGAAATTAGTGTTTTATTTTTCATCAGCCTCATTTCCATTTTGCTTAAGTGTCAGCAGAACAGCTCAAAACCACCCAATGATGGTTCCTACTCACTCAGTGGCCTGCCCAGTGGGGACTGAGGACCAGATTTCCGTGCCTGGCTGAGTGCTCCAGTCTGTGGCAGGGAACTGTGAATGGGCACCGAGGGCACCTGCACACCTTCGGACCACTCTGCAATCTAAAACTGGTAGCAGGGTACTGAGGATCTGGTGCAGTCCATTTGCCATGAAATACCTCCTTTGTCATGGCCTTTTCAGCAGCGGGCTGATTTTCCTTTCAGTCTCTTCAGCATCCCTGTAGATGTAAAGATCATCTGGCTTCCCATGGGTGTTCATGGGAGATGATGATATGCATACACAGAACTTTCCAGGCCAGCATCCAAATGGTGTATTATATTTACTGATTTGCATATTTTGAAACATCTCTGCATCCCTGGAATAAATCCTACTTGATCATAGTGTATGATATTTTTGATGATTTGCCACATTTTATTTGCCAGTATCTTATTTTCCCATCTATATTCGTTAAAGAGATTGGCCTCTAATTCTATTTTATGGTTGAATCCTTTTCTGGTTTTAAAATCAGGGTAATTCCTATTTCCAGGAATGCGTTCTTTTCACTTTCATTAAACAATTTGAGTAGTGTTGGCATTAAATCTTTTCTGAAGTTCTTGTAGAATTTGCAGTGAATCTGTTGAAACCTGGGCTTTTCTTAGATGATAATTTTTTATTACCTCTTCAATTTCATTGATATTGGATTATTCAAGATTTTTATATCTTCTTGGTTCACTTTGGTAGTTCATATGTATCTAGGAAATTTTCCATTGCTTCTGAATTTTCCATTTTATTAGTGTAGTTTCTTAAAGTAGTTATGGATGATCTTCTGGATTTCAGCAGAAGCCATTGTGATTTTATCTTTTTCATTTCTAATTGCATGGATTTCAGGCTTTTCTATTCTTATTTTGCTAATATTGACTAAGATTTTATATATTTTGTTTAATCTGTCAAAAATTCATCTCTTCATTGATTCTTTGTATGTGTGTTTCGTCTCAATTTCATTAATTTCTGCTTTGATCTTTATCACTTCCTTCCTCATACTGCTTTTTTTAATTTTAAAGTGGATAAAACCAAGGAAAATAAAACAGAATAAGACTAATCGAAATAAACCAGTGTAACCAATCAGGACTTCAAAAGCATTATGAAATCAAATAATAGTTACCATAATGCCTTTTGTTGTCTTCAAAATAGCTGTAGATACCTTAAGACATAAAGTCAAACAGAACAGAATAGAATAGAAACAATAAAAACAAAACAAATGAATGCAATAAAGAACTTCAAGATAAGACAATAGTAAATCCAAAATGGCTACTGTTGTAGTCAGAGGTTATGAGGAGAAAAATTAGAATCAGGACACACAATTTATACTATTATTTTACGATGGCCACCCAGAGTTAACACAAGAAAGTGCATAAAATCTATCCACAACACTAAACACATGGAATATTCAGCCAAGGGCCTGGATTCCACAGCAATATCCTGCATGAGTCCAGATGAAAACCTAGAACCTATGACAATGTCTCCTGCAAGTCCAGATGGAGGTATAGAGCCCACGAGAAGGTCTCACACCAGTCTGTTTTATGGATCTGTGGTAGGAAGGCCCAAAGGTCAGTGGTAGAAGCTAGAAAGTCTATGCCAGCAGGGTGAGGGAGCTGTGCTGGTAGGTTGAGGGTTCTACACTGGAGCTAAGAAGTCACACTCAAGGGGGGAAGAAGAAAATGGCCAATTGATAGGTAGCACAATAGAGAACCTCTCTGAGAAAAACAACTCAGATGCTAGAGTTTAACACCATGAAGAAGACCAGATGAAAGGAGAAGAATTCTCAAGACCCAGGAAGAAACTAAGGAAAAAGAAAATAAAAGAAGAAGAAGCATGGATGGAGGGCTGGAGCTGGGCACACTCCCATCACTGTACTGGGTGCATCTTAAGAGTTGGGCGACTCATGATCAAGCTGAGGTTGCATCCCTGACGAGAGTGGGGGTTGGTGAGCTCCAGACCTTTGGTGGGAGGAGGCACTGCAACAGGGAGTGGAACCTGCAAACCGAGCTGCATGGACTTTGGTGAGTGCTGAGAACTGGGTTCCCCAGAGCAAGATGAACGGCTAGACAAAATATTGGATTTGGGCAGGACAAGCTTGAATTGACAACTGAGGTGGCATCAGTTGGCGGCTTCTGGCCCAAAGTAGATTGGTGGGATCTGCTTGGGTTGGGCTGTGCCCCTGGTTGGGACCCAAAAGCCAGGGACAAGGCTGTTCTGAACCTGTGACATCCACAGGGCACACACTAACATGCTGAAAACACCCACTGGTTGACTGTCTTAGAGGGGAGGAACTGGCCCATATCGCCCCTGCATGCACCTCACAGATCAATGCAAACTGGAGAGAGCAGCAATCCCCTAGCCAGTACGTGTTCAGAAAAACTGTAAGCAATATGAAAAGGTCCTGAGACCTCAACCATTCACCTGCCTGAAAGAAACTAGAAACATGACAAGACAAAGAAACAACAAAAAGCCTCCAACCGCTGACCCAGGGAAAATTAAGTCCAGGAGAGGTAAATACAGAGGAGATTGAGGGCAGCAAACATGCAATATCAGACACAGCCTCATCGGAAATAAAGAAATACTTCTCTGACCTCGTTGATGAATTTAAATCTGAAATTTTAACTCAGGTGAAGCAAGATATAACATTAATAAAAGAAATGCTGGGCACTCCTCAAGAAGACACAAATGGAAGAATGGAGGAACCCAGAGAAAGGAGAGAAGCCTTTGATGAAGAATATAAACAAAATCTAGAATACATGAAACAGATCCAAAGAAAATATCAGGAAATTAAAAACTCCACTGAAAGCTGGAAAAACTTCTTAACAGAAACTAAAGACAGACTTTCAAAACTTAAAGACAGATTTGCAATGTTTGATCACGAAAGGAAAGATCTCTTAAAAATAACAAGGAACTAGAAAGTAACAATACAAAGGCTACAAGACAATAAGAGGATTCATAACTTAATAAAAAATGTGGACAAAGAAGGAGGGACAAATACAAATGAAATAAAAAGGCTATTCACAGAAATAATTAAGGAAAACTTCCCAAGCATAGGAAATGGAAGTATTGTTCAGATATATGAGTCATACAGACCTCCAGCCAGCTACAAAGAAAACAGATCTATACCCAGACATATAATAATCAGAATCCCAGAAATCCATCACAAGAACAGAATATTAAAAGTGGTCAGAGAAAAGAAACAGATTACCAAGAAGGAAAAACTCATCAAAATCACAGCAGACTTCTTGATTCAAATCAAGAAGAGCTTGGAGCAAAATATTCCAAGCCCTGAAAGAAAATAACCTCCAACCCAGACTGATGTACCCTGCAAAACTGTTTCTCAAAATTAATGCAGAAACAAAATGCTTCCATGACAAAGAGGAACTGAGGGAGTTTGTGACCACCAATCCAACCTTGCAAAGAATACTGAAGGACATTCTAGAGAGAGGGAAGAAAATCACCAGGATTCCAGGAACAATGGCAGAAAGGCCTCAATGAAAGGGGTAGACAGTGGAATGAAGGATAAAAGTAAACAACAATAGCACAGCAGAGATGATGGCTATATCACTATTTTGGCTTGACTGATTTTATTCAAATCTGGTATGCTTGAGATTATCAAGTCTGAAAGTAGAGGCAACTACTCTGAAGATGACAAGATTCAATAGGATACACATTCTGGTTTGATTATTAACTGCCTTTGAAGTCCTATAATATCTCCAATGTTTGGTTTTTATTAATAGTGCTGTGTACTGCTATGTTTAATTATACTATGCCTAATGATATAGACAATTTTATTGAAAATAACAAGAGACATCATAGTAACTACCATAGGTCACCTAGTATTGTGGCTTTATATGTCCTTTCCATTTTGTGTTTTTCTAGGAATTTGTTTTGTTACTTGGTTTGATTTGTTTTTCCCTCTAATACAGAAAGGCTAGGTATACATGTAGAGACTTATACATGTGTAGAACTTCTAAACAGTTTACAAGAATTGATTATAGTTATTGTTAAAAAGAGAGAGGAAAAGAAAGTATTGTAAAGGATATAACTGCATGTATGTTTAAGTGTTATAGGATTGAAAACCATATTACTAAGTTTTTGTTGGATAAATGAACAGAACTGATTGCAGTCTCACTGTTTAAATGTCCACTTTGTATGCTTTACTTTGTAACTTGAACAACTACTTCTAAGAGGAAAATATGTAATTGTCAACTAGTGATTTCTTACTGTTTTTTTTTCTTTTTTTGAAATTGTGTATTATTTCTACCCTCTTTCTGTTTCATTTTTTTTCTTTAAATAAAAAAAAAAGTCACACTCAAAAACCAGGACTGCCCTGAAAAGCCCCACAGCCATCCTCAGCAACACGGAGGTCCTGAGCTCTTCCAGTGATAAGAACAGTGCAGTACATGCCAGGAAGCCAACATGACGAGTTTGTCCTGGAGATTAAGTGGAACACATCTTCCCCTCCAGAACCAGGAAGCAATGCTCAGTGTACAGACCAGAGCTCCCCCAAAGTGAACCATAGCCATCCTCACCAACAAGGTCTTGAGCTCCTCCAATGACAATGGTTGAACTCACACTGGGGAAAGCTAGTCATGATGAGCTCCTCCAGGAGAACCTGCAGCTCAAACAGCAACACTTAGAGAAACCCACAACACCTAACTTCTCCTTCTCCACATTTCTGTTTATGCTGGCAACTTTCCTCAGGTGGAACATCTATGCTCAGCACCATGCTGATTGAACTCAGATGGCGTTAAGTTGACCACCATTTTTTAATTTATAACAGCTACCATAATATATCCTGCTATCTTTGAAATAGCTGCTCATGCCATCAGATATAACAAAATCAAACAAAATGAGAGGGAAAAGCCCAACAAAACAATGAAAACAATATAGGACTTCAAAACAAGACAACAGGGAATCAACGGTGACCACCACCCTCAGAAGGAGATTCCCCTAGATGCCACGCTGCATACTGCTATGCTCTGAACAGATGATCAGACCACTGGCCCTAGCCCTGCAAGGTCAGTGAAATACCAAAACACTGCAAGCAGCAAATTACATTTCACCTCAATAGTTGTCATTACAGCCAGTGTTTCTACAGATTAGCTGGTACTTCTTGTTGGCCAGCCCCTATGTTGGAAGGAGGTAGGTCTGGCTGTCTCCCTGCCAATGGTGACCTGTGCATGGCCCCTCCTACTAGTTTTGAGTTGTTTTGCTCTTGTTTTTCTAGGACCTTGAAGTGCATCATTAAGTTACTTGTTTGCACTCATTCTATTTTCTCCATGTGGGAATTCACTACTATAAATTTCCCTCTTAGAACTACTTTTATTGTGTCCTATATAGCGTGGTATATCATATTGCCATTAACATTTGAGTGTAAGAATTGTTACCCAGTAAAGAGAACAAAATTGAAGAGAAATGACATAAAAAGAAAAAAAATAAAAGTATTGAGAGTAAAATGAAGAGAAAAAAAGTAAAGGGAAAATAAAAAGAAGATGAAAAAATAAAAAAAAAATAAGAAAAAGAAAAATATAAAGATAAGGACAGGCAAAAATTCCCAAGCCCCAGTAAACTGGTAAAGAGGATGGGAAAAGAAAGAAACAAAAACAGAAACACAATAAAACTAAAAGCACACACACAGAAAACAAGACCAAAACAAGAAAGAACTTCCTCTGTGATTTTTAAATACGTGGTTTTCTTTGGGATCTACAGTTTTGGGGCAGGTGTCATGAGGTGCCCTCCTCCTGCTGCAGATGAAGAGGCTGGTCCGACCCAGCTCCATGCTGTAGGCAGGCACCGGCAGGTAGTGATGAGGGAGGCACCAATGCTGTGGCTTTCAAATCTGGAGCGATTTAGTCTGGCTATAGAGGTGGGGCACATGTCCTTTTGTTTAAACCCCACAGCGGGTCTCTTGCCAGCCTGACAGAAGCTCCCAGACCACGGCTGTTTCCCATGCTGTCCCTTAGCCAGTCACTGGGGAATGTAACCCTGGGAGCCTGAACTGAATATGCTCCATGGCTGCTGGGATCTCAGGCTCAGTCAGTCAGTCAACCGCTGCCTGCAGCAGCTTCCAAACAAACACTCTCTCCGGTGCACGTGGTGAGTGCTTGGACTGGCGTCACTCACCAGCTGCTGCAGGTCACAGTGTCCACCAGTCCAGTCCACCACTATGTTTCTCCCTGAAGCCCTGTGGAGTCCCTGCTTTCACTTTGTCTCCATGGATTTGGTCTTCCTGTCCCACAAGCCACAAACCAGGAGCTGATTTTCCCTTTCCTTTTCTGCATTGTGTTCTGTCTCTTAAGTTCTCTATGGGTTTTAATTTTCCTGTCAGATTGTTCCTGGTTCCCAGGGATCTACTGTCCTTTCCCCAACCCCATCCCCAAGTTGTTATTTTTGAGTGTCTGGATTCTGAATCTTGGAGAGGCTGAGATCTTGCTGCTTACCACTCTACCATTTTCCTGGAAGTCTGTGAATTTAAGTGCTTAAAATTTGTTTTTGAGATTGAACAAATAAGGTATATCCTAGATAACCAAGCATTATTTTGTATCCCCAGGATACTCATGGTCTTATATATAATAGTTTTTGTTTCACCAATTCTTGCCCAGCTTCTTGTAATTTCCCTGCTTCATTCTACACTCAATATACATACATACGCAGATCATGCTTTTCCTTTCTTCTGGAGTTGTTCATGAGGGATTCTAGTCTGTTATCCCTTGACACCTGTGGGGACAGTCTCCTGCTCAGGTCCCCTTTGCTGGCAACACCAAGCTGAACGTCCAGCCCTACACCTGCACACTGGCAATTGCCTGCTGAGTGCTGCTGCATGGCAGTACTGTTCCCCTGCCAAGTGGCCCAGACTCAGCTAAGCACTGATGCTTCTTTAGCTAGACACCACTTTGGATACAGGCAACCCTGCTGGAACCAGACTCAGGGGCAGTGTTCTGTGAAAAATTTGGGAACACTTCACTCTTTTCTGTTTCATGTTAGATTGCACAATGCTCCTGTCTTGCAAACCCAGTGTCTTTGTAAGTATAAGTACATTCTGTTCTTTGTCACTGTTTTCTCTCTGCCAGAGGCCTCCAGGGACTGAGCCCTGAGGAATCCCAAGCAGTAAACTCTACTGCACTTAACATCCATCCTGTCCTGTCTTGTAGGTTGTTACTGAGACAGCCCTGTCAGTGTCTGACCACCACACATGCGTCTCTGGAGGACAAATTCCTTGTGGGGCCACTACTCAGATTGTGCTGCAGAGTAGATGGTCTGCCAGTTTGCAGAGGGTTCTGAAGCCAAGGAGTAAGCCAGTAGCTCCACTGTACCTTATAGAGCAAATGACTGCAGCAGAATTAGAAATTTTGAACGTTGATATTACCTCTTTAAAATCTATAATAAAAAGATTTGGGGGGTGGGGGTATAGCTTAGTGGTTGAGCACTTACAGATGTTTGAGGCTCTCGGTTCAATCCCTAGCACCCTCAAAAATGTGTTGTTGTTTAGAGTTTTATTAGTTGGTTTCCACTGAGGCATGCTCTCTTCGTATTTTTATGTCACTTTTGTTTCAATAGCTCTCCAATTTAGAAATACAGTGATACTTTGCCTGAGTGTTTCTGTTGTCTGTTCTCTTTCAACTCCCCATTGCTCTTTACTTGCCAGATATATGTACAAATCCTCAATCCTGATCACCCTCTGAACCTATCAAAGAAGAGTGTTGTCATAGGAAAGAGTGCTCACCCTGTTCCTGGAATGGTTCTGGCAAACTTGCTCATTCATTCATGCTGGCATCCCACGAATATGTGCCAGGCATAGGGGTCTTGACTGGCTTGAGAGAAGGTGAGTCTGCAGGGAAACCAAAATGTGACTAGGAGGTGCCCAGGCAGAAGCAAGAGCATGGTGGCACCAAGTGTGTAAAGCATCGAGGACACCAGAGGAGCTGGCTGTGCCTGGAGCGGGGCGGGGTGTGTGGGATGCAGAAGATGAGGCTGAGAAAAGCAGACAGAGCTGTTTGGCTTCTGGCCCATGAACCAGAGGAATTAAAACAAATACTTGGTTTTCTAAAAGTCTTCAGAGTTTGTGTCAAATTCTTCTTTATGACTCGTCCCTCCTGTAATGTCTAGTTGGATGCCAAGGACTCAAGATCAAGACGCATCACAGTATGTTTGCACTGCTCCATGCAGTCCGCTGAGCAGATGCCCTTTCACTGCTGAACTCCGCACGGCGTTGTTAGATGGGTTGAACATATTGATAACAACAGGGGCACCTGCAGCGACACAAATGTGCAGTCATTAGTGAACTAGCTGTATTTTGGAGCTTTGCTTTTTTCTATAATTTTAACATTCTAGGGGGGAAAATCCTGCTTTACTGTTAACACAATGGTAATCAAGCCAAAACTTGACACACTACCGCACATGCACTAAGGGAAGCCCCACATGGGTGTGATCGATTGAAGGAAAACTTTCTGTCACTGGGGAAGTGGAGTCATTGTTCACCCAGACACCTTTGTTCTTTGAGGATGTGAGCAGTGAGGCAGAGAGGGCACAAGAAAGAATTGAAGGAGCCCCTTGTCCCCTCCTCTAAGCATCTTGGAAAGACGGTAGGGAGTTACTAGTGTCTGACTTTATCTTTGGAAGACTGTTGCATTTTGGTATCATACACTATGTAATGTGAGACTCAAGATTTAAGCAAATGCCTAGAGAGTGGGACTGAGAGCTAATTTTTTCATATCAGTACAGAATAATGAAATGTTTGATGTGAATATGAATTGTCAGGTGCTCGAGAAATACAAACTGTAGGGTTATACTTTGAAGCCATTTCATGGGCGTGTTATCCTTTCCTCTCACTTTATATTTCAGGTGGTTGAGAAGGAACCACCAGCTAAAAACAGGTTTTCTTAAGATTCATGAAGGAAATTTTACAACTTCCCTCTGAGAATCCCACTAAGAATTTTCCCTTGGTTATAATATTTTAATTACAGAATTAATGTATTGATAATGATTTGTTGTTAATAACTAAAACAGTGCAGACACGCACAGAAGTAAGCATTGGTTTCTCCCTTTCCCTTCTGCCCCGGCCCTCACCCTTCTCCTTTTCCCCCAGGGTGACTGGTACTAATTGAATCAAATTTCCCCATAAGGTCAACATTGATCCTGACCATTGAATTTAACTTGGGTCTTGTCCACCTCGGTTTGCAACTGGAATCCTGGAAAGAGTTAAGTTCCTAAACCAAGGCATCACTACATTTAGGAATTTGGGCTAGTCTGGTCAGGGCACAAAGGAAAGCAGAAATGAAAAATTCAATAGGGATACAAATGTTACATTGCACTGTAGTTTAAATAATAATTCATGGAGGTATGGTATAATGAAGCTTGGATTTTAAAATCCTTAACATGGAAAGACCTGGTATTGTTTGTGGGCAAGGCCCAACTGATACAGTATGTAAATGCAGTTGTATGGTAGTTTAACAGAAAGATAAGGTTCTGATCAAGACTAGTGAAAGGCTCTCTGTACCCTCCCTTGGTAGGCCACTTTCTGCGTATTGTAATCAGATACAGAAAATATAAGGAAAAATAAAACCAAACTGGTGATTTCATTTCCATTTGGAGCAATATAGATTCATGTTGTATTGTTTTTTTAAGCAGTTCTCTCATTCCTTCTTTTTTTTTTTTTTTTGGTACTGGGGATCGAACTCATGACCTCGTGCTTGCTAGGCAGGCGCTTAAGCCACTGAGGTAAATCCCTGGCTCATTCCTTCATTTTCACTTATTTTCAGCATAGATTAGAATTATTGAGTAGTGATAATTCCTAGGATGACTAGCTAAATGTTTTAAGGTACAGAAAAAAGATCAATAAGGTACAGAAAAAAGATCAACACATCACAAATTTATAAAAGGGCCCACTGGAATTAAGTTAATGACAAGACAGAATATGTAATTCCTCTTATGAATATATAAGTGCTCCCCTTTTGCCTTTCTATTCTGCTTCCCTTCCTCCCCCTTCCTTATTCCTTGCTGTGCAGTATTTCCCTTTTTATACTCCTTTTTTCTTACATTTGCTTTTGTCTCCTTCCCTAGCTCTCTTCTCTCTCCCTACCTCCCCACCAGCAAGAAAAAATAAAGGTGTGTGTGCACATGTGCATTTATGCACATACCAATTTTTTCTTTGCTTTTTGACGAAACATTTTTAAAATTTTTTAAAAATTCACTTGGGTCCAATTGACCCTGATGATAAGCAATGTTACTAGTGTTAAGAATCTTTCAAAATATATTAGAAACCAGATCACATACAGTGGTACCTCAGTTCACAAACACTTTGTTTGGAAACAGCTTCCCTTACAAACAAAAGTGTTTACAAACTTCTGTTTTTATTTGCAAATTCTACATTGGCTGATAAATTCTTCAGCTGTTGTTCCCACACAAACACAAACGTGGTCATGTTTTCTAAAATTGAGGAACAAATTAAGTTTGTAAACAGAGGTATTTATAAAAATAAAACAAGGTATGTAAAGTGATATGAAATAACTCGTGAGTTATGAATATTGTGAGGTTTAGAAGGAGAGCTTGGTTAATTTAGTAAATATTCAGTGCCTGTTAGGAACCAGGCTTTGCTCTTGGAATTGGGAATAACCAGAGCTTGTATTTTAGTGAGGAACCCAGACACTAAACACTTTAGCAGATCTCAGCGCTGTGGGGGAGCAGAGCCGGTCAGGGCTGGCGGGGGATTTCACAGCGCAGGCCGGGCCTTCCAGGCAGGTGCTGTCCTCCTCCACAGCGAGGCCTGGGCGCTGACCAGGAAGGCAGCAGGGGGTGCCGTGAGACCTGACTCTGAGGTGAGACAGAGCCACATGGGGGGAGTGGAGCGTGATGACCACAGCTGTAGTCATGTCAGCCCTTACACTGTGTCTCCTTAACTGAAGGGATTATCCTGTAGGCCCAGCATTACTCAGGCTGCAGTAAAGTCAGCCTCTCCTGATGTACACTTAGTACAGAGACAGAGACCTTCCTTTGCTGCCCAGGCTCTGGGACCTCCCCATCCAGTGGTATAAAAACATGGATTACTTGGTAATGAGTTCATGTTTCATGCAATAGCACTGCTCTTGAACCTGCAGCCTCAGTTTCCACATCTGTAAGTTAGGGGAAAATACCCAGCTTGCAAGGCTGTTGTGGGAACAATAGATGGTATGCATGAAATTTCTAGCACACAGTGTTTGATAATCAGTAGCCAGCAATACTTGCCATATGGCTAGCTCATGTCTATCTTAAGATATGGTAACCAAATATAAATATTCCTCAGATGGTTTCAGCCCTAGGAAATCATTCTTTAAGACAGAGAACAATTTCAGGGTCACATGACTAAGGACTCCCTACCCACTGCCTACTTGAACTTTCCAGAGGACAGTAGTGGGAAGGTCAAGTTGAGTAGGTAGGCCATGAAAGGCAGTTTATGGGTACCAGTGTAAAACATGAATAAATAACGGTGTGTGAAGTCAGCTGGATGACTGCCAAAGAATCATGTATTTTTGTATGTTTGCTTTCATCCAGCATCTAATCCTTCTCGTTTCAGTCATGTATATGCTCAGTTTCTTCAGGTACATGAGAAACTGACAGAGAGCAATCCTCTAAGAGTTCTCCAAGAGAGAACTGTCGCCTTTGACGGGCATCCTGAGCCCTGGCATAATGGAAAGACTCGTGTGTGAGGAAGCTGTTCTAGTGGGCCTCTCTGTTGTCTAAGGGGAAATAGCCTTCCTGCATGAATTGCTCTCGGCTCTGTGAAACTCAGCATTGACCCTTGGGCTCCTGCGTAGCTATGAAACCTGTGTCGGGTTAGTCTCAGCCATGTTACACTCCCATGCTAAGCTGGTCAGATCCCAGTTCCTGACTTGCTTCACTGAACACTCCAGATTTTGCTCACTCTGAAATATACACAAAAAGAGAAAATAAAGATGTGGACACTATGTCTCCTTTCAAATTTAGCAGTTTGTTTTGTGATCTTAATGCCTTTTATTTTTAAAAGCAGTGGACTTAGAGTGAAAATAGCTATTTTGATGGAATATGATTTAAATGCTCTATGAAACTAGTATGAACAAAATAGAACAAACACCAAGATTTTAAATCACTGATTTATATAGAATTTATAATGCTATGGTAGACTAATACTAAAAGCTACATCCAAAAATATGGGGGAAAGGGGAATTAGGAAGAAGGTCTGTTCTTCTTGCCTTTTAGAACACCAGGAAATGGCTTCACGTTTGAAATGTTCTGGTTTATGTCAACCTGTGGCTGGTGCAGTTAGGGAGGGAAAGGAGTCCCATTTGGTATCATGGTGGCAAAAATCTCACTGCATTCATTGTGGCCCTTTTCTTTCCCAAGTATAGAGACTGATGGCTGAGGCAGGAGTACCTGGTGGGAGTTATGCAGTCCTTGGTCAAGCAAACTATCTCAGATTTCGGTAAAGTCTGTTCCATTCTTCTGTTTCTGCTGGTCACTACTACCTGCCTCTGGTGAAGATGAGGGAACAGATGCAGGAGCTCATTGGGTCTTCTGTAGCACTACTTCCTGGAGCAGAGATGATCATTATGTCAGAGGCAGTGCTGGTGTGCTGCTGGTAATAGTGGAGGTGCCGAGGTGAGGGGCAGCTTGCTTGCTGAGATATGTCTCTTCAGTCACATCCCTTTCTGGCGCTATTGATTTTCTCTAGATTCTACTTTCCATATGGAATCATTTCTCTTTGGTATGAAGGCATCTTAGCATACTATGTAGTATAGTTCTGCTGGCTACAAACTCAGACATGTGTGAAAAATGTCCTTATTTAACCTGTATTTTTGAATGATATTCTGGTCTCTCCCCCTGCCATTCCCAAGCAACCACTGATAAATTTTCTGTCACTATAAAGTACTTATATTTTCTAGAACTTCATATAAATGGAAACATACAGTGTTTATTCCTTTGTCCAGCTGCTTTCATGCAGCATGATAAATTTTCGGTTACTCCATGCTGTGTGCCAACAGTTCATCACTTGATACTTCTAGTATTACCATAGTGTGACTATGCCCAATTTAGCACATGTTGATGAACATTTGAAGGTTTTACTTAACTACTATAAATAACAGTGCTGTAATTTGTATAAGTCTTTTAGAAATATGCTTTCTTTTTTCCTGAGTAAATACCTAAAAGTGGCATGCAGATCATGTGCTTATGTGTATGTTTTTAGCAAACTGCCAAGGTGTTTTGAAAAATGGCTGTTCCTTTTTACTGAATTCCCACCAACCTTAGTAAGAAATCAGGAATATACAATTAAATAAGACCCTCCTTGTTTCTATTCTTTGGCTGTTTATTGTATGTGACTGCAAGCTGAATTGCAAGTCTGGGAACTTGGACTTTCTTGTGGAGGGCAAGGAGTTGTTCTGAAGTGGACTCAGGGTTATTTGTCAGAGAATTCAGTGGCCCAAGGAACTTGGAACACAGTCTAAAAAGGGGACGTGGTCTTGGTAGGCATGGTTGTTTGGTTCAGAGAACTTTTTTCCTTGTGTGGAAGGGTGTGCCCAAAGGATGACCACAGAATGGCCCAGAAATACAAGCATAATTATAATCAAGTTTCTGGTTTTCCCACTATTAGCTGCTGTTCTGTCATATACAGTACTAGAAACTCTAATCGTAAATACTTCCTGAGTGCATTATGCCTCACAATGTATTAATATGTGAATTTTTCTCCTTAATGTGCTCTTTTTATCCTTTTCCATCTAGACAGTGCCCTACAGTCTCTCAAAATTCAGTGACAGCCAGCCTCCTTCCCTGGAAGTCTTCCTTTTTAAGAGATTTTAATTAAGGTGCTTTTCTCTATCCTTTTGTAGCTCATTCCCTACAAACCTCTCCTAGTGATTTTTAATTTTCACTGTAGATTGAAAACTACGTGAACCACAAAATCACTTGATCTTGTGCTTCAGCATCTAACACAGTGCTAACATATAGTAATGCTCAAGTAATGGGTTACTGAATACATTAGTGAATGAATGGAATGCTTTTTAATCTTATTCATTCTGTATTCTCTCCATATTTCCCTTTTTTTCTTCTTTCACTGTTAGACTTCTGCAAATTTATAGAAATGAAGCAAGGTTTATGACCTTTTCATTAGTTTTTTTAGCTCTGAAAATGTTGGAAAATGGATTTTGAACCCTAGCAAACAAACTGAAAAGTTTAAACATTTGTTCATGGATGAGGCAATGACAGATGTCACAGACATCTGTGGGATTGTTTACCATTCCTTGTCAAGAAAGGAGGCCCCCAGTCAGATCTGCCTATCCTAGCAGCAGCACAGACAGATCTCGTCATGCAGAAATGTTAGTAACTGGCTTTCTAAGCCCAGAGCGCACCTGATATGCCAAACATAAAAGTATTGTATTAAAAACTTAATTGGCTTGATTTATAGCAAAAATACTTTTATAGAGATATTATGAAATAAGGAAAATAAAGTTCTTTACACACTGGCCAACAGTATCAGGTGTTTGTGAAAGTTAGTCTTTTATCCTCATCCTCTTTCCTAAGGTTCCCGAAGACCTAAATTTCTTCTCTTGGGATCAAAGACATGAAGAAAGAGACCGAGTGGCATGTAGCAGTCACCAGTGTGCACAGGCTCTTGTCAGATGCTAGTGGGTGAATTTCTCCTCTGAGGCACTTACACTTTGAGAGTGAGATGCTTGCAGCTTCTCAACTGTACTTTAGCTATTGAATCCAGAGCCCCTAAGTGTGCATTTCACAAGACCAGCACACTTAACTCACAACCAGGGGCCAGCCTGCTGGCTCAAAGTCCTGGAACACTGAGTAGTGCTATCTCTTCTTCTCCTTGCTTAAGGAGGTGCTCTAGGCCTTTGTAGTGGGGGCAAGGGACTCCTTAGCAGGTATTTTGAGGACAGTAACAGATGACCATAAATAGGAGCTAGATCTAGTTGCCAGAGGCCAACTTAAAGATCTTAAGATTCTTAGCAACAATATTCCAGTTCCACCTGGACAGGACTTAATGTGGTACACCCACCTAGCATCCTTTAATATTAAGTAGAACATGAATATATACATATTAAAAAGGTAATAGAAAAATACACATAATGTTCAATTTTCTTACTTAAAACCAAAGTCCTCTTTAAGCCTGTAGATTTGGCTCCCTGAAATATAGTGCATTTCTGTTCTGCAGGCACAGTTTTGTTAACTATAGTAAAGGAAGTTGCTTAAGGGACAGTTTTGCCTTTAAACATAGAGGTAAGTGGAATTGAGGTCAATAACCCTTCAGTGTTTGTGCCGAGTTTGTTTTCCAGAATTCGTTTTGCCTAAGGAAGCAAAAGAGGAATTGTTTTCTTCTTAGTTTTGCAAGCTTGTACCAAGTGAAGAGCTGCATTTTCTAGCCACTTTGCTTAGTCTTTGTAGTCAAAACCCCTTGAAACTGGGACCTTTGGGTAGTCTATAAATACATACTGGTGGTATCTTGTTTTAAGAAAAAAATTTTTTTGAGACCAAGTCTCCCTATGCAGTTCAGATTGACCTTGAACCCACTGTGGAGCCCAGGCTGGCCTTGAACTCATGGCATTCCTCCTGCCTCAGTCTCCTAACTGCTGGGATTACACCTGGCCTTAAGAATTATTTTTAGAGCACTTAATTTTTTTCTGTCTCTCTTCAGGAGCATCTAAAGGCCTTGGATGATGAAATCAATGCCTTTTTGGATAATCTGTTTGGACCTCGAGGTGAGTGAGCTACTTGAGAAGTTCATGTGGAAACAAGAGGAATGGCATAAAAAGGATAAAGGAGGAGCTAGGGATATAGTGCAGTGGCATAAGTGCCTGCCTGTCCAGTGCAGGGTCCTGAGTTCGATTCCTGGTACCAAAAAAAGATGAAAGGATTATGTTGTCTGATGTCCTGAGAATAGCATGGAATGTAACACTTAGAAATTTTAATTTCCTTCCTTTTTGATGTCTGTCTCCCAGAACATCCCAAAGGCCCATTCTCCCGCTCAGTCTCTCCTGGGGTAAAAGGACAGCAGGAAGCAGGAATACATGAAATGTGTTCCAGTGCCAGGCTGTGGCTTTCTTCTAGGCTAGGCTACTTTCCTCTTCTTTCTCTGCTGCCCATCTCCTGCCCCCTTGCACATGCAGTCATCTGAGACTCCCTGCCTTCCAGGCCTTTTGTCAGACGTCACCTTGCTGCACTTTGGCCCATTGGGAAGAACATGGCAGTCGTATTTCCTCCATCAGCGGTCACTTGGACCGCAGCAGCCTCCTGACCAGCCTTCCGGTTTCCAGCCACTTACTGTCAGCTATCCTAGCCTGAACAACGAAACCACACTGCTCTCTCCCTTTGCCTCGCCAGCGTTTCCCACTGCCAACAGGGTGAAAAGCAGACTTCCTGGCGTGGAATTCTGTGCCCTTGAATTCTCTCAGCCCCGCCGCCTCTCCCACATAACGCCAGGCTTCTTCACTCACTCTGGCACAGCCACGCGACACAGCCTTTAACTCCTCAAACCCACACAACTGTGTTACATGCTGTTCTGGGCCTGAATTCTCCATTTCCCACCCCTCACTTTGGTCAGCACCTTCTCTCTTGTATCTTACATATCAGAAGGGACTTTTTGAGACCGCTTTTCCTCTCAAAATCAGGTCTTTTTATTCCGTCCCATTTCTTTCCTCCATGAGCCTCATCACAATCCCAGGTGAGCAGGAGCCTGCATGCCTTTACCAGACTCACCTCCAGGGCTGACCACAGGGCTGGGACCACCTCGTGCTCTGTGTTTTGCAAATGAGTTTTAAACAAAATGTTTTGTTTCCCTTAAGCCTCATTGGTTCACAAACCTGTGGAAAACTCATAATTCTTTACAAGTTACCTCAACACCACTGGAGGAGAGAGTAGAGGAAGAAAATGAGGTTTTCCTGTTTCCCAAAATCTTTAAATAACCGCTTAGAGATTATTTGGCCCATTCCCCAGTTTCTGTACAGGCTCTGTAAACTATTCCAAGTGAATGACTATTTATATAGCTTTAACATGATACTCTGTGTACAGCTTGTTAAGAAGTATTGTTGCATTCATTTTCTCCTCAGGATCCTATGGGCTGGGCAGGGCAGCCTGCTGTGTCAGTAGAGTCGCCACAGTTCTGGCAGGAGCAGAGGTGGCAGCTCAGGGTGGTGGACACAGCTCTCTCTCACTCATGCCAGACCCATAGAGCACCACAGTCACCAGAAATCACGGTTCCTGAGTAACACTCCCACCAGGCAGTTAAACAGCAACTGCCGGGAGCCAAGGTCATCCTGACCCACACCATAAGATCAGTGTGACCTGGAACAGTGCAGATAGGGGACTGCTAGGAAGAGGATTGCAACTGTTTACTCAGCTTTGCTTATTTTTTTTTTATGGACAATAAGACTTTTTTTTAATACAATGAGACAGTTGACAGCTGGTTCAGATGAGACCTCCATAGTGACAGGGTGTCCAGCATCTAAGCCACGAAGAATCCTCTTCCCTCTAAAAGACACCCAAGCTTAAGTTGACTGGTGCAGCATCTAGTGAACTTCTAGGCATCTTCTAGTCTTTTCTGGTTTTATGAACAGCATATAAGTACTTCAGGGCTATGCCTGACACAGATGCAGAGCTAAGAAACATACTGCAAGTACTTGTTCCCATGTCTAGTTTGGAGCAACTAACTGTAATAACCCTTAAGTGTAGCAAACATTTACAGGTACATGAAAGAAAACAATTTCAGGTTCTGTATTCATTTTGCAATAAACACTTGACTCAGTGTGCCAGTTGATATATTTTTAATGAATGTTTCCTCTAACTCAGTGCTAAGTGGATGTCGGACAGAGGGGAGAGAGAAGACCTAGTCACTGTTTGATGGAGCATATACTGTAGTTGGGCAGGTAAAATTAACACATTTGAAATAATTGGAGAGCAATTAAGTATTAAACCACATACGTTCATTTCCCAGAGCTACCATAATGGGCCACGAACTAGGCAGCTTGAAGTAGCAGAAATTTATTCTCACAATTCTGGAGCCCAGCAGTCTAGAACCAAGGTGCTGCCAGGGGCCTGCCCTCTCTGAGGTCCTAGAAAAATCTGTTTAGAGCCTCTCTCCTAATTTTGGTGGTGGCTGGTAATTTGGGTGTTCCTGAGCTTGTATGTGGTCACCCCTCTCTGCTTCATGTGGCTTTCTCTGTACATCTCTTGAGTCAGCATTCCCCCAGCCAAGCCCACCTTTACCCACTCTGACCTTTTCTTAATTTGATTACATCATCAAAGACCTTCTAAATTGTCATAAATTTCAGAAATCAAGACTTGAACATATTTTTTAGGGGGCACTGCTGAACCCAGAATACCATTGACAAGAAGCATGGGATAAATCTAGTACAAGTTAAATTTTTTCCTGTTGCTCAGTTTTTCTCTATTACCTGACAGGATTGCTTTGTGAATTGAAAACATTAGTACATATAAGAGCATGTAGATAATTTGCAGCAAAAAATAATTTTCATGCAAAGGAGGAGATGTAGTTATGAAAAGCAGTCAGACACGGCTCCTCTCAGAGGGCAGGCCCTTTATCCGGGCTTTAATGGAGGAGCAGAACTTACCTGTGGGGATGGATGTGAGGAAACAGCATATGGCACAGACTTTATGACAGGTGATTAGGGGCCAGGTTGGTAAAAGGCAGCAGCAGCATCACATGGATGCTGAGCTTTTTACCTTCTTCTTTTCATTACTAACAAGAGATGTTTACAGAATAATGGGACAGAGCTCTGGAAGGCACTTTCCTTATAAAAACAGCACCGTCTACAGGGTGCTCAGGTTAATGAAAGACACACTATACTATAAAGTATATCAGTATGAGCCCGGGACTGAGGGGAGAACCAGATACGAAGGCAGCATTGCCAGGCTGGGGTGTGGCTCGGTGGTAGAGCTGTTTCATCCCCAGCACCTCAAGATAAAGGCATTACCTGCTGCTGAAATTTAAAACAGCATATAACTTTTTAAATTTTGAGCCATAGTATTTTCTTTGAACAAAAATACCAGAAAAGTCATTTATGCCTACAGTTATTTTCAGGTATTACTAATTATATTATGGGTATATTTTGTGGGCTATAGTCTTGTATTTCATTCTCTAGAGTCAGAGGCTCTGGATGTATCCAGGTTCCTGACTCCTTGCTGTTCATACTTGTAGTTCTATGGCCAGGTTTGGATCTTTAGCTGCATTTTCTTCTTGCTGTTCTAAACCGTCAGTTTCAGGGTGTTGTGTGTGCTGGTTTCAGCTTCCCATTCTTCCTGTACTATAAAAGCTCATTACTCTGTTTGGATTCATAAACCCACTCCTGGTTGACTGTGCAATGATTCTGGGCATGTTCTGGGAAGTGTAGGTCTCAGGAATTAGGGTACAGTGTCAATATACCATATTCTCTACCTACCCAGATCTTTCCCTTGGAACACCAGTTATGAATCATGGTCCCAAGTGCAGAGGTGAATTCAAATCTAGACTCTGCTGCCAACCATTGTGTGACTTTCTGCTAGTTTCTAAAGTTTTCTGAGATCTTTTTTTAATCCATAAATGGCACAGTAGTAGTCAATTCATATTGAGTTAAAATAAATAAATACAGTAACTCTTCCTAATTTGGCATTCAGTGGCTTACTTCTACTTTTATTTTGTCATTTGGTGTTCAGAGCTTAAGCACTGTTTGCTCCATGAAACCTTTCTTAACTAGTCAGCCCCTGCTGGTTTCCTCTGAATTCCATCCCAGAGCCATCTTGCTTAATGGTGTATCATTCAGCATAAGTACCCTTGTTGCGTTTGTTAGGTGCTCCCATCTGCGCTCCCATTTTCTATAGTTTCACTTACCAGCAGTCAACTGCAGTCTGGAAATATAACATGGAAAACTCCAGAAATAGCAGTCCTTACATTTTGAATTTGAATTTGTTCTAAGTAGCATGATGAAGTCTTACTCTTTCTTGCCCTTTGTGTAGCCATGTGGTCTACACTACCTGCACCTTAGTCACTTAGGAGCCTTCTTGGTGGTCAGATAGACTACAAAATCCATAGTTCCTGATGTTAAAGTAGCCCTGTTTTACTTAATGACTCCAGCGTGCAAGTGTGGCAATATTGGTAATTTGGATACAGCAAAGAGACACCTAAACATGCTGCCTTTAAATGAAAAAGTAAAAGTTCTCAGCAAGGAAAAAATCCAGGGCTGTGGTTGCTAAGATCTGTAGTAAGTATCGTGAAGGACAAAGAAATCCATGCTGGTATTGCTGTTACAGCTCAGACTGCGAAAGTTATGACCACATTGTATAGTAAGATGAAAAGGCCTTCAGTTTATATAGGGAAGGAACACAGTATGTGGCATTCACTAGGGCTCATGGAACATACCCCTGAGGATAGGACAGGCTGCTCCACAAAGAAAACACAGGGACAGGATGGCTGACGAACAGCAGTGCTCCTCTTCAGGAGTCTCCGTATGTGCTTCTTTTCAGATGCTCGAGTCAGAGGGTGGTTCATGTTGGACTCTTACCTTCCTACCTTTTTTCTAACTGTCACATATCTACTTTCAATATGGCTGGGTAACAAATATATGAAGAACAGACCTGCTCTTTCTCTCAGGGGAACCCTCACCTTGTATAACCTCGGAATCACGCTTCTCTCTGCATATATGCTGGTAGAGGTAAGTGTGTGTGTAGCCAAACTGAGTTGCTAACTGAGCCATTTCAGAAGCAGTCACATGTGACCTAAAAGAACTGTGCAGAGTTACTGCCAATATTGGTCTTTAACACCTCAGCAACCCATCCCAGGATTTGGTATCATTCCTTCCCCGAGTCCTAGAAGTCCTTGTTTCTAATTTGATTTTTCCTTATCCCAATACAGGTTTTTGTTTTCTTTGTGTTTTTCTTTTGTCCTTGATGTAATTAAAGTTTAGAATTAGAATCACAAATTAGATTTGAATGAGCTTTTAAAGATCATGTGCTATAATTTTTTCCTTTTTACAAATAGTATTACTGGGGCTTAGAAAAGTTAGGTAATTTGCCTGAGAATATACAGTCATATAAAGTATTAGTGTTGTTACTTAAAAATTAAATTCACTTAGTCTTACAGGGGTGAAAATATGAATGTTTTCTTAAAGAACACCCTGGACACCTTTGAAACAGCAGCCAGGGCTGTAAGAACAAGTAAAGATTGCCCTGCCTATCCCCATCAGAAGTTATTTACTATGTACTACCAGGGGAAAAAATACTAACTTGCTGTAGCAAAAACAAGACACATAGACAATGGGAAAAAACAAAAATTGTAAGTTAGGGGAAAATTATTCATACAAGTCATAAATGGCTGATAATGACAAAAATCCTTCTTACCATCCTTAAAAAGAAAACATGTTTACTTATTGATTAATACCATTGTCTTAAATGCTTGGCATGACACTCTTAAGGGACTCTGGCATGAGTTCGAGTGCAGGAGATACAATTTGAGGTCAGGAAATCCACCCTAACAGCTCTAAAATCCTATCGCGTAGGCACTCACTAATGTGTCTGACCCTGGGTTAGCATAAAAACAGACTAGAACTCCTTACTATAGATTGGATCATAGACCTTTTAAATTAATCTTTGGGCACAAAGTTAACCTGCTTCTTAGTTTGAAAAATGCACCAACAAAAAAATGTGGTGTCCTTTAAAAGGTGCTCTTCAGTCCTACTAGCCCTTTGCTGGTTCCCAGTTGAGAATTGAAGCATAAAGCCCCAGCAGGACCTGGGGAGTGACCTGATTAGTGACAGAGCCCATCAGGAAAGTCCCGCTTTTCCCTTTTTCCCCGGATTCATCTGTCATGATCATCTTTCATTATAATACAGTTAACTAACAGGTGTTTTGTAGAACCTCACAAAAATAAAACATGCTAAATGTTATTTAGTGGTTCATCTTTTGACTATTTTAATAGATCTATACATTAACATTTCTATAAGGCAACAAAGAATACTAGGTATTTTGCCTATCCCATCTTACATAAATCAAAACCAAATACCTCATGTTCTAGAATTCTGGACTTTTACAAGGGAGAACTTTGGTACAGTTTTCAGCAACGAATAAACTCATTTTCTCTTGATGTGGAAAGAACAATGAAGTAGGAATTCTATTCAAATTATCATTTCATACTTTTGAGCTGTGTAATTTTTCTTTTTTCCTTTTGAGGTACTGGGGAATCGAACCAAGGGCCTTCACTCTAGGATAATCCTTTACCCCTTTTGACTTTTTGCAATAGGAACTGAGTCAGTAAATTTCCCAGGCTGGGCTAGAACTTTCATCCTCCTGCCTCAGCCCCCAGAGTGCTGGGATTATAGGTGTGCACCACCACACCTGGCTCTTCATATTTATATATATTCAATTCTAGATTTTCTTGGCACAGAGGGGTGATTAGATTGATAGACAAAGTTTTGTTACTCAAATGATAGTGAAGTCTTGTTACTTTGGGCGGAAGTAAATGGTTAGAAGTAGAATACATGAAGGACTGTGACTGTTCATTTCAGTTTAGCGCCAAGCATTGAACCCCTGATGCGTTTGAGAATAGGATTAAGTCAGACTCAGCCCCTGGGATGCCCCTTCTCAGACCCTGGCTTGATGCCAGAGGGTGAATGGGAAATTCAGTGTGTGTCCAGATTTTTGCATTGATTTTCCCGCTCTCTTGATTCTTTGGCAGCTCATCCTGTCTAGTTGGGAAGGAGGCTACAACTTACAGTGTCAGAATCTGGACAGTGCGGGAGACGCTGATGTCCAGGTAAGCTCTAGAGAGCAGCCTTTGCAAGCCTGGCTCGTGGGAGAGGCGGCGCTTCTCCCTTCAGTACGAGGGTGCGCTGGGAGGGGTCTACATGGAGTCCGCAAAGGGCAGGGCCACAGAACTGACTGCTGAGCAGAGAAGGCTGAATGAGCCCTGCACCTGCTTCCAGATGCTGCTACAGGCTAGATGCGGAGGCCTGTCCACTGTCAGGACACTGCCCCTGGCTGTCTGAAGCAAAGCAACTTATACACCACATTTTGTGCAAGCAGTGATACATGAATTTACTTACACTGCTTTTAAAAAGAAACATTGACAGGAAAAACCAAAAGCTAATCTGGACAGGGAGCAGGACAGAAAGGACAGGAAGGGAAGCTTGACTTCTCTCAGTCTGTGCTATATTTGTATTGGAATCATTGTTAAAGCAGAGCAACCTTTCCTAAAAAAGTGGGAAACAACCTAAAATACATAAACATACCTCTATAGAGTAGTGTAACTTCATAGAAAATCGTTCAAGGAATCTTCCAATAGTATATTGAGTGGACATCCCTAACACGACATATCTTAATAGAATTCAGTCATTTTTTTTTGTTGCTAATACTGATTATTGCTGTTCTGAGACTGTTAGGCATTGTAGGATGGAGTATGTGTATAATGAATAATGTTAAGCAATTAATATTTAAAAGAGGTAACTATAAAAGTTAGATATTCAGTAATCATAAATACAAACTCGAAAGTCTTAGCTTAGAAAAGGCATAGTCATTCTAGGACAGCCCAGGGCAGTGAGCCAGATTGGCTCCCTAAATAGAATTTTCTACCAGAAGGGAAAGGGCGCTTGGAGAGTAGTTAATGCCCAGTTGGGCCTGGATATAAGTTTAAGATAAACCTAGGAGATCTTGTGGCCCAAAGCAAGGACACTATCCATGATTGAAGTCAAGACAAACAGAGAAGCCACCTTCAAAGGACATTCCCTGGCTAAAGATGGAGCAGTTTGACTGTTAAAGATGCTAAATATATATTTTCAAATACATATGTTTAAAATGATACTTTACATTGAAAAACCCCTTACCATGTGAGGGTTGGTAGAACACCAACTCCTTTGAGGAAAAAAAAGGAAAAGAATTAAACATTTAGCTTCCAAATAGATAAACAAGGCAAGTGCTGTATGGAAGAGAAAATATAAAAGTAGAAACAGAATCAGAAAATCAATTTGTGTCTCTAGTGAAACAATGGCTCCAGCCAGCAGTCAGCTGCGAGTGGAGAGACCGTCGGGTGGGGGTGGCATAAGGACGGTAGTGCTCTGTGACGCTTGCTCTCATTGTGGAGCCCCAGTGCTGCTCCTGCCGCACTGCAGGGATGCGCACAGGACCTCCTCTGAAGGGTTCCTGCCGAGAAAAAGACGACACCTGCACCTCATCTCATGGCCGCATACACAGAGCCCAGAGCTGCGGAGACAGGCGTCCAAATCTGTGTGTTTGTGTGCAGGACAAAAAGACAGAGGGGGAACTCTTACTGATTAGAAACTTGAAATTTCTGTGACAGTTGGGAAAATCTGAACATACATTATTGGCAGATACTATGGAATTTTGATAGACAAGATAGTTACCTCATGGTTATGTTCAAACAACCAAAAGCCTTACTGTCAGGACAGTTAGTAGATCAAATGATCCGATAAAATGATCTTGGATTTGCTTATGACATACAGTTGCCTCCCCCTCAAAGGAGAATGGGAGCAGAGAAAACTACATTGGAATCATATTGAAAATTAAAAGTTCATTGATGGACACACAATGCTCATTAGAGTTATTCTTCCTGTACTAGTACAGGTTGAAAATTTCTGTGATTAAAATAGATATATTATCAATAAGCAATAGTATAAACTATTTTAAATCTCATTAACCTTTCAATGCCTACTGAAAAGTTCACAGTGAAATGCTTTCTTGTCTATTCCTTGAATTTTTCTAGGTAACATGAATTTCATGTAAAATTTTTTAAAATTTTAATCTTCAGTATCAATGGTTTAATGTATATCAAATGTACATTTAAAAAACATCTTCAAAGCTATAATACACATAAAGATATATCATTTTCTTCATACCCCTTTTACTATTATGCAGTATTATAGATCAGTGGATTTTGAGATACTGTACAATTTTTTAAAAGTAGTTGTTTTATACGTGGGTTAATATTTCTACAGGCTAACTATTCCATCAAACATTAAGATAAATGCCACTGTTTCATCATTATCTTGGCAACAGAGTATAGCATAAATCTAATCTCAAGATTCCTATTATATGACACCTCCAAAAATATCTTACATTTAAAAGTTAGTGTTCAAAGCACAGTGCTCTTAAGCAAAGAAATCTACATGAGGATCTCTAGAAGGAAATTGGTAATTCCCTACCACTGTTAGGGTGAAGACCATCTTAACTTTGAGTCTTTTGGTCTGAGAGTCATAAAAGATGTGGTCATAGATGGCCTATGGGTAGTGTAATCTTCAAGAGACAAACACGTATCTCAGAACAGTTTGGGGTTAATGTAAGGCACTGTGCAAAGCTTAGCAAGCTGATGGCTGCCCCTGTGTGATTTGAGATCGATTGATGGATTTGTAACACTCACTACACTTGCGTAGGAATGTTTGGAGTAGTGTGAAGTAATTTGAGAATATAAATGAAAAGGCAGCTGGTCCACCTGAAAAAGGACAGGGGATGGTAGGATTTAAGAGATGCCTCAAAAGATGATCATCTCCAAGGTAGGAGAGGAGTATTGGGCAGGGAAAAGAGCACTGGGCCCTCAGGAGCAATGGACAGACAGGGTGCACAGGACAGCGGGCAGAGGCTGGGGCAGGGGTGCGAACAGCAGCGGCTGGGCCCTGTCCTCCCGCACAGGGAAGCTGGGCTTGATCAGAGGAACAGCTTGATTGTGAAGGGGTCTTGGAAAGAGAAGCCAAGTCTTTCAGCAGGGTGGGCGAGGACACCAGATCAGCATTTTCAGTGTCAGAAACACAGAGGATGCCAAGTGCTCAGATGCAGGGCAGCACAGGGACATTTTCATGTCTCACCTTTTCTTCCTTTTGAAAATGCTCACAGGTAGCCAGAGTGTTATGGTGGTACTACTTCTCCAAACTGGTGGAATTCCTGGACACGATTTTCTTCGTTTTGCGAAAAAAGACGAGTCAGATTACTTTTCTCCACGTCTACCACCACGCCTCCATGTTTAACATCTGGTGGTGCGTTCTGAACTGGATCCCCTGTGGACAAAGTAAGCCCCTCGCTGGTGATCTTCAGTTCTGTGGCGGGTCCCACGAGACCCCGAGGGTGCCTGCTCAGGCATGGGCATTACAGGGGCACCAGCAAGGAGGGGCAGCCGCAGAGGAGCCCGCCCAGTGGCAGCAGTGGGGGAAAGGGGTCTGCCGGCAGCACTCCTTTCCTGTGTGGCAAGATCTGTGTCTAACCTTCAGTGGGCACTGCTGCTTCCCTGTACTCAGCGCCCAGGCCGGTGCTGCCCGCCCCTGTGGACCATCACGGCTTCCCTCAGTTCAGCTTTAGGGCTTCTTGGTTCTACAATCTAGAAAATTAGAGTGACACCTCTGGGTGACCCACCAGAGCATCAGCTTTGAATTTTTTAACTATGAAATACAAATAGTATATTTATTCATATACTTTGTATGAGACAAAAATTTCACAAAACAGTGTTTACCATGGCTCTTCCCGATGCACTGTGTGGGTTTTTTTACAAAGGGGTGATGACAGTTCTCTAAGAGGTTATGACCTGCAGTTTGAGAAGCACTGAGCTAAGGGCAGCAGTACTTTCTACTGTGTGCTGTCCCCAAGAATCTGAAAATAGTCTATGAAAAATCAACACAGGTGAAATTTAAGAAAAACTATTTTGTCCAAGGATTTAGAATTTTGTAGAGATAACAGAAAAAAAAAACCAAACCTCAAACATGCTTGATATATAGACTCTCCTTGACTTCCAGTGGAGTCACACCCAGTAAAGCCATGGTAAGTGGAAAATTCCATGAGTTCTGAAATGTTTCCTGGGAGCATCCTGGCCTCACAGCACATTGTCGGCTGTGTCCCTGTGGGGCCGTGGGGCACTTTGGTTACTGCTGCTGCTTAGCATCACAAGAAAGAGATGATCAGACCGTGTATTTCTAACCTGGGGCAAAACTGACTTAAAATTCAAATTACGGTGTCCACCGAGTATGTGTTCCTTTCAGATCACTGAAAAGTTAAAAAAAATCATTAAGTATAACCACCATAAGTCAGGGATCAACTGTGCACCAGTGGCTGTAAAGGTTGAAATGGAAGCTACAGCATCAGGGGAACTTCCAGGGTACAGTGGGCAGAAAGAAATGCTTCCTACACTCCTCCTAGAGGGGCAGCTCTAGCTCCTTCTTTCAGTTGTTATGGAAGAGTAATCAGTATCAGAGGGGAATCACCCAGGTTAAGTATTTTTTACAATTGTCAACAGTTTCATTACATATTACTGAGCATATAAAACCCAAATCATTCAAAACCAGTCCTGTGAATAAGATATGTGACAGTTTTCATTAGTGTGTAATAAAAATTATAAGCACCAACTAATGGATAGATATAAACACCATGAATTGATAGAAATGAAAATTCACAAATATCACTATATTATGCTGCCTGGAAACTGAATTTATGTTTTTATATAAAGTTTCTTTGCGCTAGTGTTTATAGAGAGGTTACTGTACACATGATACTGTACCTTTTCCTATTCACTGATTTGCTCTTCTCCAGTTAACTGCTCTAGGATTAGCATCTTATTTTTCTTATTGCTGAGGCAAAATACCTGACACCCAAAGTTAAAGGAAGAAAGGTTTATTTGGCTCAGTGTGTAGAGGTTTTAGTTCATAGTTGGCTGGTTCCCAAGCAGGATGACATGACAGAGGGGCATCCTAGAGGACAAACAGTTTATGGTGGGCAGAAGGCAGCCAGCAGCAAGTGAAGACCCTTTTTCTGCCCCTTCTTTCCTATCCAGGCTACACCCAGGGCGGGGCAGCCTTAATCCCAGCATCACACACCCTAGAGCCACATCACACACCTCTGGAAAGCCCCACCTGTGACCCCAGTGGGGCTTGTGGGGAGGTGTCTAGATACAAGCATAACAGTTAGGAAACCAGACTAGAGGATTAACCAGCATATGTGTAATGCCCTTGGTTCATCTAGTATTAGCTTGGTTAATCCTGTCACAGCCTTAAAGGTAGTTATGATTATACTGACTTTCCAAGTGAAAAAATTAAAATTTACTATCAACACCAAGGAGGTCGGGCATGGTGGCACACTCCTGTCATCAGAGTTCAAGGTCAGCCTGAACTCCAAAGTGAGACCCTGTCACAAAACAAAACCCCCCCAAAGAGACACAACTGTGCAATCCTCTAACACCAGCCTCTCCTTCCATGGGCTCAGTATAGTTCATAGATCCACAGATGTGGGTCCCAGCCTAACACTGCAAAGCTTTCACTAAATGTGAGCACTGTCCTAAGCACTTCCATATACTGATCTAATCCTCCAAGCAGGGAGTTCTTTTTGCAGTGATAACCCATCTGTGGCTGCCTCTTACCTCCAGCAGCTGAAGCCTTTCTGTAGTTAGTTTACTTAATCCTGGACACAGCTACCTCTTTGGTTTACTGAAACATCGGGCACCACATGGGCATCAAGTAGAGAAAATGTCTGGTGAAGATGCTGCCCAGGGACCAGGTTTTAGATAGCCCTGTCCTTAAAGTCCTTTAGATGGCCTAAGCCCTGGGAGGGTCCCACCCATGGGACCTTTTTTCTCCCCCAAGACCTCTTCCCAGAATCATCTGGCTCCTAAGTCCCTTCAGACAGAAACTGATGTATTTGCGCCCTGTTTGGTTCTGTGCAAAAGACCTTTTAAAATTGTGCTAAGGACTGAACCCAGGACCTGTGCATGCTGGGCAAGCACTCTGCCACTGAACACATGCCCAGCCCCCACAAGCCTCTTTCTACAATTGAAAGTGCTTGGCCAAAGTTTTGCCAAAACAAAAATAGTTCTGTTTGTGCAGACTTCCACCATTAGCTTTAGGCTAACAAGTCTTTTTTCTCTCTGATTAGCTGACAGTGGTGACAATAAGAGAGACACTAAAACCTGTGCAAATAGATTATTTGATTGGCATTTTGGCTGAAAAACTGCTTCAGTTTACTCCTCCTGTCTAGGTGCTTTTATGGAGTCCTAGAGTAACAGCACAAAAAGCGGGGAATGTATCAGCATGAATGTTGCATGATTGCCCCAAACCTACGGTTTCCTTATGCTCAGAAGAATCACTTGAAAAGAGGATGCATGATCTTACTGTCTAAAAGAGTAACTCTTCTACTGTGTTTCTGCAGGTTTTTTTGGACCAACACTGAACAGCTTTATCCACATCCTTATGTACTCTTACTATGGACTCTCCGTGTTCCCATCTATGCACAAGTACCTGTGGTGGAAGAAATACCTCACACAGGCTCAGCTGGTATGTCATCTCCTCTTCAGCCTTCTCCATGTGGCTCCTAGCTGGAGGAAAAGAAATCTTCTCAATCTGTGATGAGGATTTTTCTCTAAAAAAGCCCCTTTATGCATTAAGATGTCTTTAAGTATGCAGTTAGCTTATAATGGAAAGTTCCTGCTTTGAAACGTAAAAATGAGTATTTTAAATATATAAATTGCTTTTAAGTCTTAACTACTATTTTGTGAAGAAACTATAATGGATAATTTCATTTACCAATAGTAATTTCAGATAAAATTCTGGGAGAGGACAATGGGCTACTTCAGCACTTTGCTAGTTTTACTCCTGAAGTATATAAAAATAAAAATGCAGGTGACAGTAGCTGCTATCTAACCTGAGGCCGCTGTGCTGCACCTCTCTCTGGCCTTGGGCCTGCCTTACTCACCTGCCCCCCACCCCCAGGTGCAGTTCCTGCTCACCATCATGCACACGCTGAGCGCTGTAGTGAAGCCCTGCGGCTTCCCCTTCGGCTGCCTCATCTTCCAGTCTTCCTACATGATGACACTGGTCATCCTGTTCTTAAATTTTTACTTTCAGGTACGTGAAATGTCAGTATTCAGTTTTCATAGATTGTGTACTTCTGCATTATATATTTAATTTTACTGATAAATATAGTAACAAAGTTTGTGAATAAATTCACATAATAGTCTACAAAGGAAAAAGTAAAACTTGCATGCTTACCTCCTCTCCCTCACGCTCCCCCTTAGAGGGGAATCACAGCTCCTGGTGACAGTCTAGTGGGCACTCTGGTAAAACTTCACATGCAGGGCTGGGGATTTAGCTCAGTGGCTTAAGTGCCTGCCTAGCAAGCACAAGGTTGTGAGTTCAATCCCTGGTACAAAAAGAAAAAAGAAATGGACAAAAACTTCACATGCATGAGCTAAAAAGTGTTCATCAAAACTGCTGGTGACTCAGAGTTTTCAGTTTGCATCATGTATTTGCACTGTGCTGCTGAAATCTGATGAAAACTTAAGGGTAAATGGTAATAAGACAGATCCGGGAAAACTTACATGGATATAGAAAACACTTGAGAATAGCAATTTATTAAACTCAGTAAGCCCATATCAGCTACTTTGATGTTGTAGACTATTTTAAAAAAAGTTTTTTTTAACATGAATCAATATGGGAAGGTCACATTGGCCTTTTCTTTATTCAAGTGTCATTTTCTTTTTAATTAACAATTTAAATGGTAGAGAACTTCAAAGTAATTTGATATCCAGGTACCAAGATATGATAGAGCCCAGGCCTCAGGTGGTTAGGATTTTAAATTGCTTTCCTTTGTGAACTGGGGAAATGGAAAGCTTCAAAAAAAAATGAGAACATTTATATTACAAACAATACTTTTGAAGTTGTATTCAACTGTATTTGCTTCCTCAGACAAATAAGTGCTCTCTAATTTTTCAGTTTGCATTTGCTGAAAGTTAACCCACAGTGGTTCTAGGCATTTTGGGAGCTGAAATTTGACAACTTTTCTAATCCAATACCTTGTGTATCAGAAATTGGGCTGACTAGGCTTTGTCTCTTATAAGAGAATTTCTAAGCAGTAACCATTAGTGAAACCAAACAAAGACACACACACACACACACACACGTGTTAAAGGGAAGCCTTGGAAGTGCTTTTTGTGCTAACACTGGAGGAGAAGCAGGCAGACAGCAGGGGCAGGTTATGGCACTGAAAGCTTTAACCCCATGATGGTTCACACTGAACCTTAGCACTAAAGCTCACTGTATAATTTCAGCCTTGACCCTTGTTAATACCAGTGGTTTGTTTTTTTTTTTTACATGAAAGTGAGATGAGAGTAGATATTTTGCCAAAATAGGAAGGCTATTTTTACATGAAAGTGAGATGAGAGTAGATATTTTGCCAAAATAGGCAGGCGGGGGGAGAGTGCATGGGACCCTAGCGTCAGTCCCCAGCACCAAAAGGATAGACCCAAAGCCAAGTCGAGGCAGAATCTTATGCTAGTGCTTTCAGAATAACAGTATTTTTCACTTAAATATTTTAAAAATTAATTCTTTCCAAGTCAGCAACTAAGGCAGAATAATTTGAATGGTAATCCCATAATAAACAAATCCTGACCTAACATGACACCTTTCATTGACTTTAAAGCATTTATCTTGGTTTTTACATTATTTTTATCTTTAACCAGAGATATATAGATGGCCATTGTACAAATATGGATTCTGATTAGAAAATCCAAGAAAAACATGCACCTTTTTATACTATCTTCGGTGCTAAAGCTTGGTCTTATTAAGGATCTTTTCTCCTTTTTTCTTTTCAACATATACACCAATTCAATAGACATACCGGAAAAAGCCAATAAAGAAAGATTCGAAAGAGCCACCTGCAGAGAAGGAGGTCAGGAACGGTCTTTCCAAAGCCTACTTCACTGCCGCGAATGGAGTGATCAGCAAGAAAGCACAGTAAAAACAGTAACGGCAAAAGCAAACATCGCGCTAGGCTGGCAGGTTCACTTGTTTCAAAGCAAAGACTAAATTGAAAGTTTTATGTTTTAGCGTAAACTAATTTCTTTTTGTGTTTATAAATCATTTGTACCCAGAATGTATTAATATATTGCCATTAGGTTGCTCAGTTAACTGAATCTTTGGACAGCACAGAGGTGAGGCTGGACTTGGACGACCTCAGAACAGGGGCAGCTTTCCTTCCCCGCCTCCCCGCCCCAGAACCCCACTGTGTGAAGCCCTGTGCACATGCGCAGCCAGGAACACGGGGCACGATTTCTCTTGGTAGGTCTCTGGACCCTCAGACTCAACTGTGTACAAATGTTAGAGAGTGTAAATACAGGGTATGTTCTAGCCTACAAGAAGCAATAATTACTGGTGCATAACATTACTTCTGTTTTTAAGCAATATTAGAATCAGCCCTAGAAAATATTAAAGTGGGATCATAAACCGAAGACAAAAACCTAGCAAAACCTATTTTCTTCACACCAGTCTTGTCAGATTTTCAAAGTCACTGCTATTTATAAACTTAGTGATACAGTAATAAAATTGTAGTTATTCTAAGAAGAAAAATTTCTGCCAAATCCTCATAACTCAGGGGCTTTGGATATGAGTCATTCCTTGGTTTTAATTTGATCTTAATTTTTCATCTATTCCTGTCTATCTCCCATGATAGTGAGCCTAGGTTAATAAATGTGTCTCATCCTAAAAGCTATGTCGCCATCTGGCTGCACACCTCCTTTCAGGATAAGGACCACAGTTCAGTAATCCCTTCCCTTTCGGATGGATGTATATGCCACCAGATTATTATAAGTCAGAATAACAGCAGTGTGGACAGGGTAATATTAATGAATATTACCCCAAACACTTATTACCAATCTTTGCAGGTTAGTTTTTGAAGCGAGAAAATGACGTAGTAGTTTGGAAAGATCTGGACACTGAGCCGCAGGCAGGTTCCTGCTCAGCACTGTGGTCTCCGCAGAGAACAAGCGCAGCATGGGGAAGCGCTGATGAGGACCCCTCTCCCCAGTGCTGGGCTGCTACTTCCTGTGAGAGGGTACCGACCCTGAGGAAAACAAGTATTTCCTAAAGATGACACCATATCACGTGAGATTTGCCAACTTTGACACTTTTCTTTTCTGTGTCATTTTTTTAAATGTAAGTTTTTATATATGAAATGAACATCAAATGCATGGGCACTGGAAAGGCACTTTTACTGTTTCCCCAATGGTGCCTTCCTACCCCTTTTTTACCATCCATTTCAACTCCAGTTTTAAATTTTCACTGTTGAGGGGGTGACTTTTTAAACTTTTACTTCATGTAAACTACCCTTTCTCAGGACTCTGGCATATATTTTGAAGGTGACTAATGCGTCTTCAGGGTAAATGCACTGTGCCCTGCGACTCCCTTCGACTGGCTGCTCATTCTGTTGGGCAGAGCTCTTCCTGTCTGGTGCCCACTGCTTTCTTCCCAATGGCTTTGCCCTGCCCTAGGTGCTTACCACCACCCACTTCTCTGCTCATTCACAGCTGTGCTTGGTGTTTTGTGCTTTTCCAGGAACTAATTTTGAAACTAGGGCTGGCTTTAACCGTGACTGTTTTTATACTTTCATGACAAGACCCAGATCAGATAGAGAAGGTCCCTTTGAGAACATGGACAGAGCCACAGTTTGTTACCCACAGTTTGCATTCTGGGTGAAAATGGGACACAGAGGTGGCACACATCGCTGGTCATTGTATCCAGCCTGATCTCATCGCTGTGAGCCCCCCAGTCGCACCCCACGTCACACCTGCAGCGTGGGGCGTTTTCATGGACCTCACATCTGTGCGGCAGGAGCGAGTCCAGCGTCAGCTCTCGGTGCCGGGCAGCTTTGGCAAACTCAGATCCAGGTGAAAGTCAGCGCTAGTGAAGCGAAGTGAAAACACGTGGCGCCTTACACCACTCAAGGACTGCTGCACACAGAGCTGTGAGATCTGAGCCACAGACGTTGAATCAGGTGAGGACTCTAACCTGTCATTAAGTGCTATAACATCAAAAAACCAAAATTTTACTTTTACGGTGATTTTCCTAAAACAGCTGTAAAAAAATATATTGCTATGTCTGTAATCTGTTAAAAAGTGAATACTGTCAATTTCCTCTTACCCCAGGAATTAAAATACTTTAAAAGATACTGTAAAGTGGGTTAATAATTCCCTCATCTTTTAAAACAAAACGGATTTGGTGAGTGGGATTAAACAAAATTTTTAAAGCCATCAAAAGCCATCAAAATTATACATTGAACTGGTTAAGCATATTGATGAATAAAGTTCTCTCCACCCCCTCAGAGAAATATTTCTTTTAGGGGAAAATTGTATTTGCTGTGATGAGCAGAGTAGTATTTTATATGTAAGAGACCATTCTAGTTCTTCCCTTTATTTCCACATCATTTCTGAATGTTAGTAGGGGTTACTTATTTGGAGAAAAAGGATATGACAGTTTTGTTTTCTTTTGAAAGTACCTGTATCATGAGTAGGATGGAGAGGAAGGTACGAAAAGCCATTTTTCTGTGTAGATAAAAAGCATTCTGTATGATTGTTGTATAATAAATTGATTTTTACACTAAAAACATGTGGTGATTTTTATTATAGCCCAAAGAAGTTAAAATATGTGTCTACATGGTATTCCAAATGATCACTCAGGGAGTTTTTTTTTTAAATAAAGTGATGTTTTAACAGTTCATTTACATGTTAACTCTTCATTTCAATGAATGATGGCCTTTTATGTCACATTATGCTAATGGCATTTATACACTGTTAAGGCATTTAGAAGATGGTCACTCACAAGAAAAATGCAAGACCAATTAGCTGAGCAGCGGTCACAGTAGCTCTAACACATGGCACATGGGGTGGCGTGGCCCAGGGAGGAGCAGCAGGTTTGAGGTGAGCATGGGAGGCAGAAGCAGTGCTGGGCAAGGACACCTGGCCTGTCCCTGTACAGGGAGCCTCTCTGCGCAGGACAGGGACATTGGCGAGCCAAGGTGCCCACGCAGAAGCTGGGAGAGACCTGTGTCAAGGGAGTGGAGAGAACCATAGCCCCGCACTTGGTCAGGGCGGAGAGGATTTTAAATGTAATACTGAGGGTAGCAAAGCGTGAACTGTGTGCTGAGATGAGTGTGTCAGTTACGCGGCGACTGAAACTCCTGGGCGGCAACCGCAGTGCAGCAGGGCGAGTTTAGGATGCACAGAGGGAGGAAGGCGCGAGGCCTCGTCCTAACCTCCCAACAGGAGCTGGATCAAAGGGCGAGAGGTGAACAATGTAGAGAGCCCCCTCCTCGTTTTCCTTCATTATTTTAAACAGCAGCTAGAACCAACTTTTTGTTTGGTTATTTGTGAAATTCACTAATGTAGCCCAGACTGGACTCACACTCTTGCTCCTGCCTCAACCTCCCAAGTGCTGGGATGACAGGTGTGTGCCACCACGCCTGGTGCCCCAGCTCTTTACTGACTTGTTTTAATAAGTGTCACTAATAATTTTTTTTCTTTAACGCTACCTTAAAGAAAGCAAACCAATGCGCCCAACTGTAATACTGAATTCCTAGCTTGCCTGAATCACCACAAAAAAAGGCTCAGCCCAACTGTAATACTGAATTCCTAGCTTGCCTGAATCACCACAAAAAAAGGCTCAGCCAATAGTGACAAATCCCCTGGAGCCCCGATCCAAGTTCAGGCCCCCTTTATTACCTGCTCAGGAATAAAGACCACATTGTATATGGGAGAATCAAACCATAAATGAGCAGAAAACTAAGTACTGACCAAGTACCACTGGGCCTCCTCCCTAAGAAATCCCCATCCATACATGGAAACATCTCCATGGATCATGGCCCTACCATGAACCTTAGGAGATTTCACCTTGGAGATTCACTGCTTTCTCATGTACACGCATTCTAAATTCTTGACTCATTGACACCTGTCTATATATTCTTGCTGCTTACACACACACACACACACACACACACACACACAACCACATACAGCACCTTGTGTCTCCATGTCTGGGCTCCTGGCAGAAGCCTCAGTTGCTCTGCTTAGAGACACCTGCATTAGTCAGGATTTATTTTCAACCACTGGCTCATGTGAAAGTGAGGTTCTCAAGTGTGAAATACATAGAGCAGACCAGTACTTTGATAAGTTTCCATAATGCAGTCCTGAGGTAGAATTTCTTCAAAGGCACCCACAGTCTTTGTTCTTGAAGCCTTCAGCTGATTGGGTGAGGCTCACCCACATTAGAAAAGATAATCCACTTTACTCAAAGCCTCATTTAAATGTTAGACCCATCAATAACACACAATGTGTAGACTGGTGTTTGAGACAACGCATAAGACTGACCATTCCTTGCCTGTTTTGTAAAAGGCCAAGACTCCACAGCCTGGGCTTACCTTTCTTGGCTTCATTGCCACATGACAAATTGACAGCCCCTCTCTCAAACTCTCCTTTTCTTTGGTTTCTGAGACCTTGAAGGAGCCTGGAGGTTACACCACTGCTGTCTCCTCAGTCTGGAAACTTATTCATCCTCCATTTTTGCAAAGGCACTGTGATGGTTTGTGTCTAGATGTTCCCCCAAAGCCTCATGCAAACACAGGAGTTTTTCAGAGGTAGCTGAATCTAGAGCAAGTGATGCTGGGATTAAGGGTGTGTGATCAGTTCACTAACTGGTTTCATACTGCCCAAATCCCAGTAGCCTAGAGTATAAAAGGGGCAGAAAGATAATGTTAAGTCTCATTTGTAGATTTTACTGTCTTCTGCCTGCCATGCACTGTTCTGTGCAAAGCCACCCTTCCCTGGAGTCAGATGATTATGGATGGAAACCTCTACAAACTATGAGCTAAATGTTTCCTTAACTTTGGGCATCAGGTATTTTGTCTCAGAAATGAGAAAAATAAGAATTTGGTAACAGAAGTGGGGTTATTGCTGTGACTATACCTGATATGGTTCAAAAGCCTTTGGAAATAGCTCGTGGGAAGAACTTGGAAAAGTTTAGAGCCAGCTGAAAAAGTAGCACTGGAACATGTTAGGCTGTTCTGTATGGGAGATTCCGATCAGAGCTTTCAAAGCCAGTAAAGACCAGGCTTAGGAGTTTTCTGCTGGGAAGTACTGCACTGGCTGCTGGATTCCAGATGGTGTCTGTTATGGCTTGGCAGAAAGTTCGTCTGCATTTTGCTATTGTCCAGAGACTTTGCCTGAGACCAAGATTAGGGGCAGTGGACTAATTATCCTCATAGAAAACAATTTCAAGGCAGTGGCATGGTTACTATTAGGGGGTTTTAGCCAGAACTATGTTTAGAACAAGAACAAAGAGCTCAGCAGAATGACTTAAAATGTTGTGAGTTGGGTCATAAAAAACTCCAGTAAAGTTTGGAGCAGAGGAGCAAAAGTAGAGGTGAGGAGATTGTGATTGCTGAGTGTGGGAGACACTCCAGGGACTCCCTTTGAATTCAAAACAATTACTGTGACTTTGATTATTTGGAGACTTACTTCCTTACAATGATCTGTAGAGAGCTGGCTAGGGTATTTCCTTCTGTCTTCAATTGGCTCCAAGCATTACAGATAAGGCTAGCAATGGAAGCTGCTGGTATGTAAATTCTAAAGCCAACAGACAGTCCTGTTTCCTGGCATAGTGTTCTCTGTACCCTAGATATGAGCACAGTGAGATATTTAGAGCCAGTCAGCTCTGGGAATGTCAACTGGGTATGAGCCTCAAGGTTAAGAGGCTGGGACTCCCTAGGTCACAAGACTTTACATGTGACAGCCTCCCAAATCAATTCAGTTGCTACTTTAGATTATGTGAATTGATCCTTCCGCATATCTCTGCAATTTACACCTGGCCAGCCAGCTCAAGTTACATAATTTTCGCCATATTCACTGTCACTCATCTCTGAGCCACCCCCTTTCTTCACAAGATAATAAATTCTGGGAGAGGCCTAAGATCAGGGCCTTTGTCCACATGTCCTCACAAGGATTAGACTTAGGACCTCTTGGCTGCCCTTAACTTGGAATATGTCTTTGTGTTTTTACTCTCACCATGGGCTGCATTGGTGATGCTAGATTGCAATTAATTTGCTGCGATTCCAATGACATCTCAATGGGATTACTAATATAACTTTTTGGATTGTGAGGAAAACTAGAAAGAGGACAATACTATTTGGGTTTACAATAGCTGAAAAGGAACAGGAAAATAGAAAAGATGGTCCACAGGCAGCACAGGAAGCAGCAAATACCCACCCCTTGAAGTCTCAAAATTGCAAAAGTGAAAGAATTTACTTTGAGAAGAGAGGTCCAGAGCACTTTGTTCCAGAATGGTGGCAGCCAAGAGAGGCCTGGCATTGCCTTGTTCCTCGAAATTGGACTCAGAATGCTCCACTATCCAGGCACTCAACCCCTACAGCCAAGAGGAAGGGAATCCTGGCTAGTGCTCCAGCTGGTGACAGACAGACCTTACCACTGGTTTTAGGTAATGTAGCACAGAAGAGCTGTGGGATCTGAAAGGATTCCACCCAGACTTCAAAAGAAGGCCTGGGAAGCCAGGCAGTGTGCCCCTGAGGGCAGTGTGTGAAACTGTGAATGCAAAGCTGAAGGTGAGGTGGAGACTCTAAAAGGTTGAGGAAAGAGGGTACCCGGGTGGTGCCAATGGGCAGGGGCAAGACCCTGGGCTCAGGAAGCCATCTGTGCTGAGAGAAGGTGGAAGACCAGAGTGGAAGGAGAAAGCCAGGTACCTCCCAAGGAGGAGGAACCGCAGCTAAGGAAGGAGCCTGAGATAGTCGCAGGGACAGAGAGTGACATCCCAGGAGCCAAGAAGAAAGTGGTCAAACGCTACAGGGAGGTCAGATGACAACTGCCAAAAAAGGCTTTTGGCTTGTCCTTGGGAGTGGTTAGGAAGTAGCAGGAGGTTTGGAATGGATGGAAAGCCAAAGTGCATGGGGGAGAGTTCCATGAAAATCACCCCTCAGAATAGAGAAAGGGAGGAGACTTGAAGGGTGAAAGCGACACCCACTGTTGAGTCTGAGGGCACAGGCAGGCTGAGGTGAGCACGGGGTGGGCTGCAAGGAAGGAAGCAGCAAAAAAGTGGGGGCCTGCAAGGGACACCAGAAAAGGACCTGCAGGACCAGCTCCCCTTCCCTGCTTCAGGGCTCTATAGTCAGCCATGGCACTGGACAAACCTTGCAGCAAAAGCAGTCCGTTGGCACAGGAGCTGTGGAGAGGATTTCCTGGTCCCAGGAGAGAGGCTGTGGAAGGAGCTGAATGGGAGGGACACAGAAGAGACATCTTTCATGGCCATCTGGTTAGCTCACATTGGAAAGCACGGAAGCTGGGGTTGTACTGCTGTGTGACAAGCCCAGAGCAGGGACAAAACAAGCACTTACAGGAGCTGCTGTGGAGGGCAGAGGCCAGACGTGGAGGGACAGAAACCATGCATTATTCATCCAATGTCCCTGGGGGAGAGGGGCACACAGCCAGTGCCAAGCCTCAGCTCCTCCAGGAGGCCCGGCGGTCCAGGCTTCTCTTGCACACTGCCCAAAAAGGTGCATCTGTGTCCACCTCCTGCTGCCCAGCCCAGCCCTCTCCAGCTGGGCCACAGCCAGCCGGGTGCTCACACACACCCTGGCACTACACCCTACACACTACTTTTCACATTTATTTATGTAAGCGTTTGACTAATGTGTCTCTCTGCAGAAGTATTAGGATCTCAGATTCTGCCTATTTCTGCTTTTGTTCCCAAATTCATATTAGTCTCTACTCCCTCATCCTAGAAAAGCCCTCTTCATCTGAGATTTCCAATGACTCCTCCTCCTCCAGGAAGCCATCCCTGACCACCCAACATAAACGATCCCACATACAATGTTCAGTGTGCACCTTCTTGATGGCTTGTGTCACATACAGCATTGATTGGCAGTTCCCCCAATGTCTTACTGTCCTTGGTAGATTAAGGTCTTGTTAGCTAAGATCATGTATTACCCACCCTAACATCCTCCCCATACACTAAACTCAAGAGGGTATAAAAAATAGTCACTTAAATACATGCTCCATATTAACTGGAAGTTATGTTTTTAGATGCTCTTCAATCGACAGTCAATGTAATGCCACCAAAACCCATACAACCCCATGTCACCAGAAATTGTGAACTCTGAGCTGAGTCCCTAAATGAATGAGGCCAACCACATCACTTGTTTGAAATTAAAAGAATGAAGCATTTTCAATAAAGCTTTTAATATACTAAAGCAGAGCTCATCTAAGTGGTGTAGAGAAAAAAGATGACAACATTGAAGTTGTAAACATTTTTAGGCAAATTAAACTACAACATGCTAAACATAACTCACTAAATTGTAAAACATAATAAGTAAACTCTTCAGTCTATAACCTTTACCTATCCAATCATAACAAAGTCACCTTTAGCTGGCCTTCCATTATGCAGATTTGTTTTTGTAAAGTGAATTCACTCAGCTGTATATGCAGCTTCATGCACTCAGGCTTCAAGAGAGCATTTAGCGATTACCACATGAATATTTCGCCTCTGCTAAAGAGGGTAATTCTGGTAAAGTGCTGCAGAAATTCTGAAATACCTGCAGCTCCAGTGAATCTAACACATTTACTTTCCAAATACACCACCATTTTTATCCAAGCTGTTTTCAAATTAAATTTCTCCCTTAAAGAGATACACTAAATTGAATTTATGCTCATGTTGCTAAAGTTTTGACCTCCACGGAACTCAAAGATCAATGTTACTTTTTAAAATTGTAAGAAAAAGCAACATCACTTGAAGTTGATGAACACCTTGGTTCTTCTATCATCTGCCCAAATTTTCATACAAAGTTTAACTTTTGTGAAAAAAATGGGGTGATAACACCATGATGAACTACCAACATATTCTACTTGATTTCAGCTCAGCAGTTCCCAGGGATTGTTTAAGGAAATTTCCCCTTAATTTGTGAATGAGACAAACTTGAATGAACACCAAGTTCACAGCAAGGTTTGTGCAGCCCAAGCCAGTGGTAATTCCATCGTTGTTTTCCTCTTCTGGTAATTCAGGCCAGTGGAGGCGGAGAAGAGCAGTTAGTCAAGGCTGAACTATCACCTCTTGGTGCCTCAGACTCAATGAGCCAATACAAATGTCACTCCTGTCACCTCAGTTGTTAACTGAGGTATCAGTGAACTTGGAGCCTACATAGTTGCTGGGAGCTAAAGTCAGTCCCCTTGCAGGGAACTGCCTTGGAGTCAAAATTACCTGCAGGATGCTCTTAATCATGTGCCACTGTTTCTTCTGGTATTGGAGAAAAGGCAGCTCTCTTTTTTGGTTATGGTCAGTCTGGCTCCAAGGCCCATGCTGTATAAAAATTACACGCTGTTGGTATTGGCAAAAAACTGACTCGTGGATCAGTGGAGCAGAGTAAAGGATGCAGAGACCGTTGCAGGCACACTCAGCTACCTTGTCCTTGACAAAGGAGCCAAACACTTTCGCTGGAGGAAAGACATCGTCTTTCACAAACAGTCCCAGGAAGATTGGCTATCCACATGCTGAAGACTAAGCCTGGATCCATCTCTCTCACCCAGCACTAACCTGAAACCAAAGTAGATCAAAGATCTAAATATTAAAACAGAAACACTAATCTTCCAGAAGATAGAATAGTTAAAACTCTTGAAGACATAGGTACAGGCAAAGACAATGAATGAAACCCCAGTTGCACAATAAATATTACCAATATAACAAGTGGGGTGACACTGAATTAAAAAGCTTCTATACCGTATAGGACGCCGCCAACAGACTGAAGAGACAACCTACAGAACAGGATAAAATTTTGCCAGCTACTTCTCAGACAGGAGTAATAATATATATAAAGAACACAAAAATTAGACCCCCCCCAAATTTAAAGACCCAACCAAAAAATGGGCATCTGAAATGAATAGACACTTCTTAGATGGCGTACAAGCAACCAATAAGTACATGAAAAATACTCAACGTGGCTGGCCATTCAAGAAATACAAATTAAAATAACACTGAAATTCTGTCTCACTCTAGAAAGAATGGCTATCGTCAAGAAATCAACCAATAACAAGTGCTGGCAAGATTGCAGGAAAAGAAGGAACTCTTCTCCACTGTTGTTGGGAGTGTAAACTGGTAAACTACCATGGAAATTAGTATGGAGATTCCTCCAAAAATTAAAACTAGAGGTTCCATTTGATCCAGCTACTCTGCTTCTAGGTATTTTCTCAAAAGAGATAAAGTCATCATAACACAAGGATATGTGCACACCCATGATTATAGAAGCATAATTCATAATAGCTAAATCTTGAAAGTAGCCTCGTATGCTCATTAGCAGATGACTGCATAAGAAAATATGGACTTTATTTATATGTATATATGATGGAGTACTACTCCGCCCAAAATAAACTTGAGGCATTTTTAAGTAAATGAATGCACTTTGAGACCATAATCTTAAATGAAATCAATCAGATATGCAAATTTAAATATCACATTGCTTCTCCCATGTGAGAAATCCAAGGTCTAAATAAGGAACAACACAAAGAATAGATATTAGGAAATAGGAATAGATTTTTAAATGGGAAGGTGAATAAGAGATGAGGGAGAGGGGAGGGAAAGAAGGAAAAAGATATTTAAGGAAAAAATAGAAAAGAGCTTTTGGGGGCTGGGGATTTAGCTCAGCTGTAAAAGTGCTTGCCTGGCAAGTATGAGGTCATGAGTTCAAATCCCTGGCACCAAAAACAAACAAACAAACAAAGGTTTTGTAAATGAGAAGGGGAGGAAAGTTTGGAGGGAAGGGAAGAGAAGGGGACAAAAAAAGAAGAATTAGAATTAAGCTATGCTGGGTACAAGTACAGATTCCCCCATGAGGAATATGATCATCATGTCCTATAAATACATACTAATAAAATACATTAAACTCCAGGGTTTTTTTTTTTTTTTACGTGTACACATTGTTAATAACCAGATTGGGCTTTGGCCCAATTAGATGCTTGGAAGCAAAGGTAGGCAAGGCCTGCTGCCAATGGAGGGGCAGAGTCCAAAGAGGCAACCAATCCCATGCAAGCCCCCCATGAGGGCCGGCAGAATCACCTTCACAATGTCTTTCCCTATTGTTTAGTGCTCATGTGTGATTTAATTCAGGAATGGCAGACATCACAGCTTCCTATCCAATATCTGTTCTCCCCCAATTCTGTTATGAGCAGGACCCCACCTTTTAGAAGTAGGGGGAGTACTGGGCTTAAATTTCCACCTCCCAGACTCCCTTGCACTAGGGGAGCTACCCAATCCATTTCTGGCCAGTGAGACAGTGACAAAAATCTATTGGTTTGGGCTTCCAAGGAAATGGAACCCAGTGTTAAGAGGAGTCAGGGTGCTTCTACCTTTCACTCATCCCCTTCCTTCTAGCTGAAGAGGAGAGATACAGAGGTAGAGCAGTCATCCTGTGACTATAAAACCAACGCTGAGAGAACGGCAGCCGCTAAAGGAACTGAGGTTCCCAGGACTAAGTAAAGCTGCTATCCGTTGGCGTGGATTACCTCGCTCTGAGCTGCTTTTTACAGAAGAAAAACAAGATTCCTGTTTGGTTTAGCTGCTGCAGTCCGATTTCTGTACATGTGACCACATGCAGCACGTACATTTAATTCACATTTGAGCCAATTCTCCACTAAAGCTTGGAATTATTCCAATGTTCTTAGCTCAGATTAGGTTTTACCATTTTTTGGTTGTTGTTGAGACAAGATCTCATTATGTAGTTCAGGCTGGTCTTGAATTCACTGTGTAGCCCAGGCTGGCCTTTAACTCACAGCAATCTTCCCACCCCAGCTTCTCAAGTGCTAGGATTTCTATCTCCCCTTTTAGTCTTTTTATGACTTGGAGATTTGTTGTCATTGGGTAGTTTCCTCAAAAGAAAATACTAAATTTTTTCTTCATAGTGTAATTCAAAATGTGCATACAAGGATATTCACTGTAGGCTCTCTAATGATAATATTTAAATGATCTAGATGTTCATTGTTAGGGAAATGCACAGTAAGTCATAGTATTTCCATGAACTAGAATACTGTACAATTATTTTAAAAATAAGATTTAGATTACTGACTTGGAAAGGGATTCTACTTTCACTGCTGAGTGAACAAAGAATTAAGTATATTAGTACATTTAGTATATTAGTGTTACTTAAAAACATCTATGCATATGATGGGTGCATAAATATTTATGTACATTCTTATGTAAGCATCAGAACACACACCTGGAAGAAGCCAGGTATGGTCGTGAATGCCTGTAATCCCAGCACTCTGGGAAGCTGAGGCAGGAAAATCACAAGTTTGAGCACAGCCTAGGTAATTTAGAGACTTAGCAAGATCCAGTCTCAAACTATAAAATAAAGAATGTCTAGAGATGTAGCTCAGTGCAGAGGCCCTAGGTTCTATCCACCAACAATGCCTGGAAGAAAATAAAATATTTCAAGCTATACAAAGATCGTCATCTCTGTGTCCTGGGTAAGGAGGATGGAGAGGAACTTCACTCTTCATTAACTTCTGAGTGGAGTTCATTACACTAAAGGAATTTGTATCTTGCAGTGCAGAATCAGCTAAGAAGGTAAATTCACCCAATAGCACAGGAGTAACCACAGGTGACAGCTGAATGACCCCAATTTGAATACAGACCTCTCACTCCATGCACATGTGTGTCCATGCATGCCACCTCTTCTCTCCTTATGTCCCCACACTACTGGTCACTCCTTGTCATTGTCTTTTGCTGGCTTTATCTCTCCACCTTACTTCATCTTGGAGGGACCAGGAATTTGGTCCTGGGCTACAAAGTCAACTCATCAGTCCCAGGCCCGGCCCCAGCCCCAGCCACTTACCCATGTGACAGCTCCATTTAGATGCCGAAATCACATGGAATGTATGTGCCAAACCGAAATTTCATGTCTGTACTCATTCACCCCCCACCAATCTTCCCCACCTCCTTACTATAAAAAGTTCCCACCCAGTTGTTCAAAAATGTGTCTTTCACATCCTGTTTGCCACCTCCAACCCCATTAGCAAGCCCTCCAGGTCCTTCTACACTAATGGTGGCATCTGATTCCCACCCCAACACACATGGGCCCTTTATCCTGTTCAGGGCCACTGGAATAAAACCCACCTCACCACCTTGGCCCATAGGACCATTCTGCTTCATCTCGGCCATCTCCAGCCTCACTCCTCTGCTGCACCCTCACTGGAGTCCTAGCACAGCCCAGGTGCATGTGGCCCAGGGCACCCGCCTGGCCCCGCCTCCAGCGCCCCTCTCCAGCCCTCCCCCCGCTGCTGGTTCCATCTGACTGTGGACTTCAGATCCCCCAAAGTCGCTTCCTTAGGAGGAGTTTTACTTGACTTCCTCTACACCAAGAGTGTTTCAGCGCAGATGTTTTCCTTCTCCATCCCCTGGCACTCTTATGAACTCTCACCCATTTACCTTGCTTACCGTGTGCCTACCCTGCTAGTACGGCTGCCTGTGGTCAGGGGCCACATGGGTATGAAACCTATCCCAGCACCTAAGAGACAGCAGCTGGCCCTCCTTACCCAAGATCCCTGCATCCGCGGATTCAATCATGCACTGGTTGAAAATATTCAGGAAAAAATTACATTTGTATTGAACATGCAAAGACTTTTTTCCCTGACATCATTTCTTAAACAATACTGTATGACCATTATTTACATAGCTCTCACAGTGTCTCTACACTTACATAACATCTACAGGTGATTTGAAACTGATGGGACCAGGTACATAGGTCAAATGTAAATACTACATGCAAACACTTTATATGAAACTTGAGCATCTGCATTTCAGGTCCTGCAAAGAAGAACCTGCCACCTGCAGATGTTAAGGGGTGACCATAGCTGACACCTAACAGACTCAATAGTTTGGGTGCAAGATCATATGTATCCTTATACAAGACTTAATACGTTTCCCACAAATGGAATCATATTATATCTGCTGCTTTGTAAAATAAGTTTTTACTTTTGACAGCAAATCTCTTCCTAGGTAAGTTTACATGGCCAAAATTATTCTTTTTAGGGGCTAAGTGGCATCGCTGGACATCAGGACTCTGATGTCTCCCTATTCCAATCAGATTTGTAGTACATACCATTATCAGTATCTTGACCTGTGTCCATTGTCACCTTTAAAATAGTTTTCCTGGAAGTGGAAATATTAGGTCAAAAAAAAAATCACAAAGTATAATTCTGAACACTGATAAGGTTTTAAAAAATATGGTAGTTACCCAGTTCATTTACTTTCAAGTTAAAATAAAACACGACAGATTTTAGAAATAATTTGTATACTCTATATAAGATCAACGGAACTGCACCCTTATAAAGTTGTATTTGCATATGGCCTACTTAGGAAAACCAGCTCAGATTTTATAAACTGCAGGAAATCTCCAGGCTGCTAAACTGTGTGAAAAACCCCATTGTTAACTGCTGTGGGAATCAACAAAATAATATTCAAAGAATTCAAATGGGCAGGAGAGCTGCTGTCCTTAAAGAGACCTCCCCCAAAACAGACTGGCTGCCAGCGGTTCTGCGCATTCCACATTTGTTTACCCCATGAGCCTCTACGTGACTATCTGGAAATTTCATTCACGTGTGCCTCAGTGCTTCACGTATCTATCCCAGTCCACCACCCTTCCCATCTCCCATGGCCATTCACTCCTGCTCCTAAAACTCAGGCTGTCAGCAAAGGAGAAACAGCTTCAGCCTCTTCTAGCAGAAAACATCTCCCTACCTCCTCCTTTTAACTAAAACAAGGCTACTTCTGAGGCTACCATCTCCCTGGATACCCTACGTCAGTGACCTTTCTCTGCTACCCCAGTATAGGATGAAGGCCCTTAACGTGACACTTCATATTCTTATCAATTCAAATTTTGGGATTAGTGATGCTCAATCAGTAAAGTTCAGGTAAATATTCCAAAGATCTGAAAAACTAAAACCTACAGCATTTCTGGCCCCAAGCATGGCAGATAAGGACTTGTCAACCCTGTACTTCCCGGTGGATGGGTAGCATTCTCCCCTTGCTCCCCACTGCCACGTGCTCCGTCTCCCATGGACACTTCCCGGAGACATCTGCCACCCACTTGCATCATGCTTTGCACTCGCCTGCTCCATTTCCTATTAGCATTCGCAATAATGACCACATCGTCCCAAAGCATCCGCGTCCACACTCCAGAATCTCGGACCAGCCTCAGCTCCTCCAGCATTTTCTCCAATTCCAACACAGCTTGTGTTTCCAGACCAGGTCACTACCAAAGACTTACCAATTCTCAGCACCCCACTTTCTCCCCACACCTCCCTTTCCTTTCCAAGTTACCTGCTCTCCTGGCTCCCTGCACAGTCTTTACCCCCACTAAGACCTCAGTCCATTGATCTCCTTATGACATAAACTAATCCACCAGCAAGATCATTAGCAGCTCCTCCTGTCCAGGATGGCTACTGAGGTGCATTATTCTACCAGCTCCTGAGCAGACCTCATTTCTCGTGCCTAGGTTCCCTCTGGGATTCCTGCAAAAACATATCCTCAGATGCAGCCAAACCCTCGACTTTCTCTATGGCTGCACTTGAGCAGAACCTTGCTGTAGGCAAATCATGCACGGAAGCAGATCAAGTTAGTATCACAAACCTTGAAAGAACATCAGGGCAGGCCAGTGTTAGATTCAGCACTGCACTGAAATAGGAAGAACAGAAATCTTGTCCTGTTAATGATTTTTAAATGTTTTTTTTCTTCTTTATTAAATTCAGTGTAGCCTGCAGACATCTGGAGATACTATATCCTTTCCAGTTCCAATGTTCCTAGAGTTTTATTGTTGATTAGTTGAGTTTTAATTACAAAATGGTGTTTTTAATCATGCTTTTTCTGAATCTACTGGAATATTTTAGTGACTATTCTATTAATGTTATGAAATAGGTTTTTAAAAGAAATCATCTTTATATGCATTATACATGCTTATTTCAACTGAATTTGTTCTTTATTCACCTTTTCAATACACAAATACACAATACTGCTAAGATTTGGTGTCTTTAGCATTTCTGTATTTTTGTTAATTCGTGAAAATGATCTATAATTTTCCTTTCATAATTGTCTTTGTTCCATTTTTGGTTCAAAATTAAGGACTTTTCTTAAAATCAATTGTGGATGTTTCTTTGCTGCCTTGGACTTTCATATAAAGATTACATATTTCTTTTAAATTTGATAAAGCTTCCATGAAAAACATCAAGATCTGATGTTGAGAATGGATTTTTAAACAATAATATTAAGTTTTGGAAATTTTCAAATTTACTGACATCTTGTTTTTCCCAATATAGTTTTGTTATATTTTAGATCTTTGGGAGCATGTTATTCATACATTTTATTCCTAAATTTCAGCTGTGCCTTTTCTGTCGTATTTTCTTGATCAGTCCAAGGAGAAGTTTGTATTCTGTATCAGTCTTTTCAATGAACCAGGTTCGGGTTTTACAAATCCTATGGGTTTCTTGATTTTTTATTTCAAATTTTAAACTTATTTTAAATTTTAAACTTCAAATTTTAAACCCACTTCTGGTTGCTTTGAACTTCTGTATACTGATCTTTTTGCTAATTTTTTTAAAATAACGTGTTAAATGATTTCCCCTCTCTGCTTCCTCGTATTCATTAGAATCAGCTTGTCAGCTGCAAGAAAAAACTTGAGTCTTTGAGAGTGGTGTCCAAATTCCTTCATTTGTTTAGGGAGAATTAACATTTTTATGTTGCCAAGACTTTCGCTGATAAGTCCTTGACTGCAGTGACACTGAGCAGAGTTTCTGTTAGACAATATGTTAGTTTTTAGACTAAGATTTATCATAATACAGAATACCTATTTATTGCTATTAGCTTTATAAAAATCCTAAAAAAAGACTTAAAAAATATTTTTGAAATATATAATAGCAGTCTTAATGCTTTTTGTTCCCTAAATTAATTAGTAACTAAGGTATTGATCAAGGTAGATCCAAGAGGGTTGAACCCAGGTTTGCTACATGGGACACTGCCACCGAGAAGATGCAAGGTAACAAAGCAGAACTGTATTGTGAGCATAGTAATTAAGGGAGAACTCTGAAAATAAGCCAAAAACTGATGGGAATTCTAAACAGCACCTAGAGGCAAAAAAGCATGCAGAGAAAAGAACAAAGCAAATTGCAGCTTCAACCCTGGGCACCCAGGAGATTGGGTGTGGAGGGACTGAGTGAGCCCAGCAGACAGGTGTCCAAAATGCAGCATCCCACAGTTTTCACAGGCTCTCTCCCAGGCTGGGAAGCTCACTGGTCTGACAGCAAGTGCCCTGCTCCAAAGAAGGGACTTGAGAGCTGGGCTTTTCCCAACCTCTAGGAGCCACCACCAGTCAAAATTCTAGTGCCTGCCGTGACAGCCACCACTAGTCAGCACCCTACCTAGAGGTCACCAGCTGGCTCCTTGCCACCACCGGAAGCCTTGGACCTGTGTGCACCTCACAAGGCAGAGGGCAGTGCCCTCAGGGTCTTGCAGCTCCCAGACTAGTCTGCCAGAGCCACCAAACCCAAGTCCCACCCAAACTTGCCCTGTGGGATAAGGGAGGTCTGTTTCCCTGTGTCTATCCCATGGGTACTGGGAAGGCTCACATCCTGCAGCTCCCGGTATGCAGCTAAAAGTAGTACTATCATATGATCCAAGATCTCAGGACTGGGTGTGTTCCAGAGATCAAATCGTTATACTGAGAAGATACTTGCACTGTCATGCCCATGGCAGCACAATTCGCAATAGCTAAGATAAAACTGATCTAGCTATGCATGATGGATGATGAAGAAAGAATACACAGACACACAAACAAGATGGAATATTATTTGGCTATTAAAAAGATTGAAATCTACCCATCTGCAACAACATGGATGCAACTGGAAATCACTATTAAGTAAAATTATGTTAGACACAGAAAGACAAACACTACAGAATAGTCTTCACGAAAGACTGAGGAGGGCAATGTGGTAGGGGGAAAGAAATGAAGGAAAGCAATTAAATAAAGAGGACTGTTATGGTTTGCGTCTACATATCCCTCCAAAGCCTCATGCAATTATGGGGGTGGCCTTCTAGAGCTTGTGGCTGATCCCTGGTCTTGGTGCTGGGATTATGGGTATGAGTGCTACACCCACCCTGGTTTGGATAACCTGCATATAACATAAGGGAGGGAAAGATTCTTTCTCTTTTTCTCCTTCCCTTTTGCTCTTGTTGCTTTTCTGTCTTCCTCTGCTATGAACTGCTGTCCCTTTGCCATGCCATACTGTGTTGGAGCCAGCTGAGTATTGACTGAAACCTCAACACACTGAATTAAATAAATCCTCCTTTGACTTTAGGCATCAGGTATTTTGTCTCAGCAACAAAAGAGATGTAGCCAACACAGAATTTGGTGCCAGGAGTGGGGTCACTGCTGTGACTATACTTGACTATGTGGTTGAAAAGCTATTGGGAATGGCTTGTGGGAAGAGTTTGGAAAAGTTCAAAGATGTTGTCTGAAAGAGTATTGATGGAACACTTTAGGCTGTTCTGTACTGGAGATTCTGGTCAGAGATTAGAAGAACAGAGGACAGAAATCCTGCCGGTAAGACCAGGCTCAGGAGGTTTCTGCTGGGAAGAAGGACTGCATTGGTTGTTGGACTCCAGTTCACGTGTGTTATGACTTGCAGAAAGTTTGTCTGCATTTTGCTATTGTCCAGAGACTTAGCCTGAGGCTGAGATTAAGGGCAATGCACTTACTAAACTGGCAGAATAAACTTCAAGGTAGTTGAATGTTGAGGTGGTGGCATGGATATTATTGGAGGCTTTTAATCAGATTTACATTGAAAAATCAAGAGCAAAGAGCCCAGCAGAATGATTTAAAATATTGTGAGTTTGGCCAGAAATGAAGTTCCAATAAAACTGTGAACTACAGAGATAGAACTGAGGAGATCTCAATTGCTGAGAAGGAGCAGAATAATACAAAAGATGGCCTGACAACATCACAAGAAGCTGCAACTGTCCACCCTTTGCAGCCTCAAAACTACAAAGGTGAAAGACTTTGCTTTGGGGACAAAGCCACAGAGCACCATGTTCCAAAATGGCCACAACATAGACAATTTCTTCCTCAGAATGAATTCAGAGTGCTCAGTGATCCAGGCACTTGACCACTACAGCCCAGAGACCACTACTTGAGCACTATTGCTCCTGCTGTCAACAGACCTTGGCATCATCTGTGTGGTGCTGGTTTTAGGCACATACAGAATGCAAGAGTTCTGAGGTTTAAAAGGCTTCCACCCAGATTTCAGATGAAGGCCTGGGAGGCGAGGCAGAGTGAAGCTGTGAATATAAAGCCAAAGGTGCACTGGAGACTTCAGAAGTTTGGAGAAGCTAGGAACATGGATCCTCTGAGGAAATCTGCAAGGAGGAAGCAGAGCAGGTCCAGGAGAGAAGCCATGGGAGCTATAACCACAGGAGTGCCATAGGGGCAGAGTCAAGCAAACCCTTTGGAGCTCACAACTTGCCACGGATAGCGGATAGCTAGCTTTGGCTGTTGCACATGGAATTAATATCTGTCTGCTGGATTTTGGACTTGCTTTGGTCCCAATACTTTTTATTTCCCTATTTCTAACCTTTGGAATGGAACTATCTACCTTGTGCCATTGAGTGTTGGAAGTGTTTGATCTAACTTTTCATTTGTACAAAGGCTCACAGCTAAGAGTTTATCTTACATCTCAGAGGAGACTTGGGACTTGAACTTTTGAGCAATGCTGAAACCTGCTGGGACTTTGGCAACTCTTAAAGATGGACTAAATGCCTGTCTTGGAGCCAGCTGAGTATTGACTGCAACCTCAACACACTGAATTAAATAAATCTGCATAAAGGATGTGCATGAATCTTTGAGAGGCCAGGGACAGAAAATTAATCAAGACAGGGACCAAACACAGAATAGAAATTAGTTCTGGTTTTTTGTTGCACAGCAGGATAATTGTTAAAAAAAAATCTATGATACATTTTAAATGTTTAGAAAAAAATATGAAATTCCCAGCATATAACAATGATTAACACTTGAAACAACAGCAATGTTTATTAACCAAATTTGACTATTACATATATATGTACTGAATTACACAATGTATATCATAAATATATACCCCTATTACCTCTGAAAATATTTTTAATTTTAAAAAGTAATGTTATACTAGAGTCCTACTATCAAACCATCCTTTTATTACTTTAGTAAACTGCTAAATTCTACTCACCAGTGTCTTAGATTTTGACTTATTTCAAGTGATATTTTTCTGTGCTTCTGTAACTTTTGTTGGGTTTTGGTATGTAAATGCAGGGTTCAAAAAAGAATTAGGAAATTTTTATTCTTGAACAGCACCAGAAGTATCCTTCTTCCAAAGACTAGAAACTTCCTCTGTGACAGTCTGGTTCACATACGTGCAGTGGCTTCTTTGACAACTTGTTATATTTCTTTTATGAACAATTATCTGGTTAAAGTTTCCATCCATTTTGCTACATTGTATTTTCCTGGAAAATTGTGTCTTTTCTCCAAGTTCTTATCAAAACTTGGGTGAGCGGAAAGTTAAAATGTTAGCAAATAAACTCTGCTTTTTCTTTGACTTACATACACTAACCCCTCTCCAAGTCTTCTTTTTCTCTCATTGGCAACATCATGTGTCTAGTGACCAAACAGAAACCCAGCTGTAATGTTTAATTCTACTACTTTACCTACTGCTGCCATGAAACGTTTGAGCATTTCTGGTGCTTGTTTCCTTCCACCAAAATTCACATCCACTGAGCAGTGTAAATCTTGGTACCTACCTGAGCGATGCAATAGCAAAACCAAGCTGTGACTCTCCTTAGGAAGGCTGAATTGGGTTAAGCCTGGAAGAAATGGATTCATCGCTTGTTATTATATTCCTACTAGGCATTTTAAAAACAAAACCATGCATCTACATACATAGATACATCACAGTTTTTCCAAGATCATTATATTACTTGAGAATGAATAAGGAAGGTCAATGTCAACTTGAGTTATCACCATAAGAGATTAATACTTGATTCTATCTTAGTCCTTGTCTCTGTCAGTGCTACCAGCCCACAAAGGACATAAGTATTTTATGACCATCATTCAAAGCACTGAGTCCCATGCCCTTGTAGCTCTACATTAGAGGACGATTTAATTTGATTAGAAGATACATATTTTTCTAGGGAAATAAAAGCGTAAGTCCATCCCTGAGATGAAAGCATAACAAAGGACAGATACTGGTTACTTGTGTGATTTTCACTGAGCTAATTAACCTCCCCACTTCTCACGAAGCCTGGTACCCAGTAAGCAGCAACTGTGAGCTAAAAGAGTCATAATTATTCCTTGTCTGCAAGTCAAAGAACCATTTTCTTAGGTCTTTGGGAGAAGAGAATAAAAGCAAAATCCTAGGAAAGCGTACTTAGAAGAGGTAATGTAGAGATATTCTAAATTCACCCAGGGGCACTGTGATCAAAGGGAGATGAATGCAAACAGTAATTAAAGTCTAACATTAATTGAAAAGACAGTTGCCCGCAATTTGGGATTTAGTTAAAATAAACGTAGATGAGGGAATAGAATCTTCTTTAATGCTTACTGCAATATTGCTTTATAATAGCGGTTCTCAAAGCATTGTCTAGGGACCCCCTAAGGAACCAAAAGTTCTGTGAGGTCAAAACTGTTTTGATATTAATGGGAATAATATTAAGAAATTCTTCACTCTCTTCATTCTTATTCTTTCACAAATATACAGTAGAATTTCCTAGAGGCAACATCATTCACAATTAATTACATTCAAAAGCAGGTGTGAGGATCCAGCTGTCCTCTGTTAAGCTAGATATTAAAGATCTGCAAATAAAACAATGCTACTCTTCCACATATTGTTTTTAAAAGTCTTTATAGTTATTTTCATAAAAATTCATTTCAATATGTAAAAGCTTATTAAAGTGTGTGTATATATATATATATATATATGTTAAATCATAATACAGAAAATATTGACAGATATAACCCTCATAAGCAAACGCTCTTTGGGAACACTCAATGAATGTTAAGTGTGTAAAGAGATGCTGACTCCAAGTTGTTCAAGGATAACTCACAACCAACCATGGCTTTTCAGCAAGGACAGATTAAAATGATTATGGCCTCTGACAGTGGGAGATGAGTGTGCAAGCCTTCCAGTCACTGGGTTAGCCGGGTTAAACAGTAGGATAAACAACAAGGTTGGCTTTTGTTTCGTTGCTTTGTTTGGAGACAGTGTCAAGCTGGCACTGAACTCATGATCTACCTGCCTCCACTTCCCAAGTGCTAGGATTGCAGGTGTGCACCACTGCACCTGACTTGGATAATGAATTCTAAATGAATTTTTTTGGCATTGAAATATACAGCCTGAACAGAATATTATCTGTCCTTGAACTATCTGTCTTGGATTTCTATGAAAGAAGCTGATTCTCAAATGTTAGGTAAAACTTTGGCTATTACATTTTCGGATAGAGGTCCCTTCTGATTCCTCAGGTGGGAAGAGAACACTGGAATTATTCCCAAGGCAAACACAGAAGAGCAAAAGACCCGGCTCTCCATTCTCCCCTCCTTATGCCCCAGAAGACAAAAATATTCCAAATGTGGAGTAGGAGCAGCTTCAAGATGTACTAATTCCACTGAAAGGAACATGTATCAGGGAAAACACATTTAAAAAAAAAAACATTTAACACATATACAATTATATTATACTCAAGATATGATAAATAGTCTATTGAGAAGATACAATACATATTCAGTAAATTGATTATTTAGGTAGAACACTACTTTTCTCAAGATATCATTTAATTTTTAAAATGCTATCTAAAATAAAACTATTTGGGTCAAAAACAAAGAAATTCAGATGATTCTGTTATGTTTTTCAAAATTCACTCCTTGACTGCTGTCATGAGGCACACTTGGTCCTCAGGGAAGCGTGGTGGAGGTGGCCACTCTGGAAAGGTGTGGCTATCCAGATACTTCCCGAGTCTGATCAACCCTCTACACTGAACACAGTCTGGCACCCGAGTCTTAGCAACACCATCCGCACATACTGTAGCAAACACATCACTTCACATGTCAACCAAAATTCTTCTTAAAAACACTTTTTAAAAAAATACCTCAGCACTTGCAGATCACAGAATGATTTCAGGTCATCAGACTGTTTTTCCCAAAATTCCTAAAATGAGACAAAAGCTTTGTTTTAGTTAACACTTATTCTTCTCTTTAAAAAGGTCCTCTTCAATGATGGAGAACATTCCCAGTGAAAAGAACTTACCAGAACATCCTTCTCAAGGTGTTTCAGAGCCTGAATATCTTCCTCAAGGCTGCTCAACTTTTGAAGAACAAACTTGCGGAAGTCCTCTAATTTGCTCAGTCTGATAAACATAAAAAGCAACCAATTTCACTGGGATTGCCTGGGTGTGACAACACACACTCATAACTAACCCTCCTATTCCAAGAGTTTCATGTTGTTTACCAAACATTTCTCGCCTTAAGAAGATGCAGGGTCCCCTGCTCCTCCCTCCCCTCACTGCACACCAACCCTCAACCCTGGAAACTCAATGATGCGGACTCTCGTCCAGCCTGCAAGGGCAGCTCGCAGGAAGCCGGGGTATTTGATTCTTCGTAGAGAATAGGGCAGCAGGAAGAGGAGATGAAGAGATTCCTCATTTCTTCTTCCTTCTTTCCTTTGTCTGGTCCTAAGTCAGTTCTGAAAGCCGTGGTCAAGAATGGACTGTGCACGGTTTTTCCACGTCCATGTTTTAATTCCAAAAGTGATGACACTATGTAAGTTGCTTGTCCACGGCCTTTCTTCACTGGGCCACACATTCACTGAAGACAAGAGCTCCTACACATTTACAGCTGTAGTTTGGATGTTGAGCATCCCCCAAAGGCCTATGTTCAAGGCTTAGTATGCAAAGTTGCACTACTAGCAGGCTGTAAAACCTTTAGGGAGTGCTAGGGGAGGAGGTCAGGTCATTGACTCATGATCTACCATGAATTTCATTTTTTTACTTCCTGGTTTTGAAGTGAGTGGTTTTGCTCCATCATGCGTGTGTGCCTGCCACGCCATGCTGCCCTACCATGTCCCAAAGCAATGGGATTAATGGGTCTTGGACTAAACCTCCAAAACTGAAAATCGCAATAAACATTTTCCCTTTGTAAGTTGATTGTCTCAGGTATTTGTGGTAGTGACAGGAAGCTGATCAACCCTCTACACTGAACACAGTCTGGCACCTAGTGTCGCCTGGTGTGCATTTGCTAAATAAATACATGCATCAGTGGAAACCTGAGACATAAAGGAAACAAAGTCCTTCATGGGCTTGTTTGGACAATCGAGTGATACTACATGTTTACATGAGTTTGAAAGCTATTATAAATTTATGCCCAAATAATATATTCTACTCTCAGAAGCTGTTTCAACTAAGTGACTCACTAACTCTTTCTTCCTTAATTCTCTCCAATAAGAAACAATCTCTATACTCACCCTCCCTGCACCACTCAAATCTTCATTTCCAAAGCCTCACTCAAGAAGGACTTCCATTGTAATCTTTCTGGATTAACTATAATCGCAGGAATTCATCCCTCTATGGCTCTTTCACATTCTGCACATCTGTGTGAAATGTGAGGACCCTGGTACTTCGTGCTATACAGTCACAAGGAGGGGACATGTATGTTTATTTTCTTATGCCATAATTACAAATAAAACTTACCATTTTGGCCATTTTGGGTGCAATTCATGGGCCCTAAGTACACTACCAATGTTCTAAATCCATCCATTCTTTCTACTTCCATATTTATCCATGTGTGCCTTGACTTCACAAGTGGATTATAAACTTTTAAAGAATATGTTGGATGATAAAAATGGTAGGCCATGAAGATGGTTAAGAAACACATTTACTCCAGCCCTTCATCCTATGAATAAAGGACTGGAAACCCTAAAAGGTGAAGCAATCTATCAAATCTCACACCGCCTCAGGCTTCAGTTTCTCAGGCCCCAGCAGAGTTGTCATGTGATAAATGTTTGTGAGTGATTATACTTCCGTGGATGTGTTTTGAAATTTGATAATTACCTGTGCAGGTGTATCTGGCTTAAAAGTTTCAGTAGGCAATCTGGTGCTGTCTTTGCCTTGTTTGAATGAACTGGACTCTTTCTGTAACTAAGCTAAAGGGTAAAAACAGTAACATTCGGGTTAGACATAACTACATAAATTGAGTATATGATTCATATTGAAAGGCTGTTGCTGCTACTGTGTGTGTCATTCACAGCAAACGTTACTGATAAAAATCTATGATAAAGCTCCACTTTACAGACCGTCCAGGTATCACCTTGTTTGATACTAATAAAGAACAACAAGTGAAAACAGGAAAGCATATGTTCATGCTATTGATACACATATCGATGCTGTGGGTACATTTCCATTATAAATTGACCCACATTAATATTGCAAAAAATAAAGATTTTGGAAGTCTTCCAAATTAATTAAATGAATGCTGCTTTGAGTGTGCTACTAGGCCAGTAAAGAAGTCACTATCGTTTTATAAATACCAAGACAAAAACGGAGGGAACTGACATGGTTTAAACACCCATCTTACCAACAAGGCTCTGAGACTGTGTATCCGGTGTCTGAAAACTGCCACCACTTGGAAAACGCAAAAGCCGTGATAATGAACAGCAGAACCCATATCTACACCTCTCCCTCTGTCCCAGAGTCCTAATTCCTCCACACAGTTACCTCTGTCCTCATCTCCTCATCTATCACAGTGACCAAAACACTGCTTCCTGGCAGTGCAGTTGTCTGGAAATGCTACCAATGACACCAAACCATGAGTATGATTTCCAGACCTTTGGTCCCACTGGGGCAAACGGGTATGAACATAATGGTCTGAATACAAACCACAGTCTCAAAGGTGCTAAAATCCAAGACCACAGCTAGCACAATTATACCTCCCCAGAGACTCAGGAGCAGCTCACCTATAAACAACGGAATTGATGGATAAAACAAACAAGCTATGTTTTCCTTTTGTTTAGCTTTGCTGAGGTATCACTGACAAATTAAAGCTATTTATATTCAAGGGGTACATGTGATGCTCTGTTATGTGTACGCATTGTAAAGTGATCACCACAATCAAATCGATTAACCTATTGGTCCCCTCCCTCGCAGTTACCTTTTCTGTGTGGTGCTGGGGTGAGAACACTAAAGAGCCACTGTTTCTCGTTGAAACTTCCAAGCATACATGGTCATTAACCATGTCGCCACGCAGCCTGCTGGGTCTCTAGAACGCACTCATCTTGGAACTGCAAGTGGGCACCCTTGACCAACGCCCGCCCGTTTCCCTCATCCCTTCACCCCGGTAACCACCCTTCTGCTCCCTGCTTTTTTAGATTCCACCTGTGAGCGAGTTCATGCAGTCTGTGTCCGGATGGTTTCACTTCACATACTGTCCTCCAGCCTCATAGCTAGGCTCTCATTTTTCTGTAGGTGATTACCTCATATTTTCTTTTCAGTTCTCCAGTGCAGTTTTCCAAGGCTGTGACAATGGCAGAAACATCTAAGTTCTCCGGCACATCACCTAGATATGGAGTAGAAATGTCAAATAACAAAAATAAAATATTAAATGAAATTCAGCAATGCTCAGAGTAGCTGTGCTCAGGCCACCTGCTGCCCAGATGCTGGTACACTTTGTCAGAAGCACAAACATAAACCACAGACGCCCCGGTAGCTGCCTGACTGTGATCCTGCAGCCTGTCTGGCCAGGGCCATGACCTCGACTGTGATCACACACGAGGTTGACTCATGTGAGAGTCACAGAAGGTGCCCGATGAGACTCTGCCCAAACCTCACACTCTGGCAACCGCCCACTTCACCCAAACCTTCCAAGCACTTCAAATCGGAGCAACTGACTTTATCCCTAAGGTGTCCTAGGTAGTATGTTGGAGGACATAATGGTTAGGGCCTGTCTGCGGGGCTCAAGCTGGCCAAACACATGTTGGGTGCCAGTCTTATGAGGGTTTAGGGGAGATCTGGCTCTGTTCCAGAGGATTCACATGCACTCCCTACAAAACCCACATGAAGCTGGGAATACAGCTCAGCGCACAGCGTCTGCCTGGCAAGCATGAGGTCCTGAATTCGATTCCCAGGACCAAAAAAACCCTTCAAAACCCACATGAAACAGGTTCTGCTGGGATCCACACTGGACTGAGATCGCATACCTTGTTAAGGTTCATAACAAGAACTTCAGGATTCAAACCAAGCCATCCCGAGCCGCTGCCCTTCAGGGCTCCCTGATGTGTGATTTTCTCTTTTTAGAGATGTTTGTTTCAAAGTACATGGTGCCATTTGTCTAGAACCCCACACATGCAGACATTCTAGTATTCTCTAATTGCTATACATTATATTTTTTCTAACACAAAAATTTAATTAACTGTCAGCCAAAGCAAAGACTTACAACTTCAGGAATCTTCAGACCCTGAACTCTGCTAGAAAGAAAGACGTAAGGGGCAGAAACCAAAATGGTAGTAGAGAGCTGGGCATGGTGGCACATGCCTATAACCCCAGCACTCAGGAGGGCTGAGGCAGGAGGCTCCCTTTGAGTTTGAGGTCAGTCTGGGCTACATAGTGAGTTCAAGGCCAGCCTGACCTACACAGTGAGACACTGTCTCAAAGACCTAAAAAAAAAAAAAAAAAAAGCTAGAAAAGGATGGTTGTCTTTAACTGCAATTTGCACAACAAATTGCACAAATTTGTTTCTAAGAACAAAGTGCTTAGGTTTTTAGGCTTCTGCAGCTACCGTGACCTTAAAACTAACTCATGCAAGGTACATTCTGTGCCAACACACTGGTCCCAAATCTACTTCACTGCTGACTGGGTGTGACGTTTTACCTGCCAAGCCGGGGGATCCTGGAACGTCACCAGCTTCCAATCTTGATTGTTTGGCTTTAGTAAAACTCCCTTCTGGTGCATCTAGTAAGCAAACACAGCACACAGATGACCCCGCATGCTCTCCCTTGGTCGTAAATGTATTTCTGTTTGCCAGTTAATAGCTAAGCTGGACACCCACAAGGGGAATCCGTCCCCTGCCCGTTACTAACTGCTCATTGCTTGTGCCTCATTGGGTCCAGCCTAACCATCAAAGCTCCAAGTCTACTGATACCTGAAGGGGGACACATGACAGGCACCCCTTTTGATGAGCTCAGACACATTTAGAAACGCTCTGTTTACCAAGGTACAGACAGACATACTAGCTAGACAGAGTGTTCTAGTAAAAGTGTAAAGGTGGACCTCAAAAGCCCTTCCAGAGCTCCAGGCTGAATGGCAAAGCACCTTGGTTACCAGTCACAGGGCCTTGGGAAGCCTTTGGGTCACATCCAGAAGGCGCCCCCTGCTGGTGACAGAGGACCGGCTGCACTGCACTGAGGGATGGGTTAACAAGACCACCTTGGTCTCACCAGCTGCAGTGACTTTGACATCTTCTGCCCATGAGACTCAAACACAGCACCCTGCTAAATATTTCCCAAAGTTCACTTTTACCTGCACATGTCCTTTCCCCAGCTGGGCCTCCGTCTTATCAACAGCACCCCATGGTCAAGAGAGCATAAGCTCCATTCCTGAGTCTGTTGACTGTTTGCTTCCACCCCATCATCACAGCCTGTGGTCTGCATCTTTTTGTCCACTTGCCCATACCTTGGCCCTGCCCAAGGCCACCTCCCTGCAGGAGCTCCACAGTTCTAGGCCTTCAACCATCACCTTCCGAATTTCTCTCGTCTGAGCTCTTGCAACAGCCAGCCTGGGTTCTCAGCTGGCTATCAACACCTCCATCCCGACGCCCACCTGGGTCTACTCCTCCTTACCTAATCACTCTTTACCCATCCCCAACCCAGAAGCGTGAGGTTCTGACATCTCTGCCGTTCTTCACTTACCCTTCAGTCACCACTGGTTTTCCTGTAAGTCCTGGAATCCGGTTTCCAGAATCCATGCAATGGATACCATGTGTGACTGTGTCTGACTTGTACCATGAGATCAGCAGGGAGCCATGTGGCCCTGTGCCCTGCACCTCTGCCTTGGGCTCCCCACAGCCCCCAAATAACCCAAGCACGTTCTTGTCTCCAGACCTACGTGTCTGACGCTCCTTCTAACGGACCCCCACACATGTGCAGTCTCCCGTCTAGCTCCTGGGTGTCAAATTTCAACAGCTACACATTTGTAAGCCCCTTTCCCTGCTCAAGTTTTTTCTTGCTTTCTAATCACAATATAATATTCTATATACTATTTTTTAAACTAACGATTTTTTTCCAAAAGTTTCTAAGTCACAATTTGATGGATATCAGATTCAGAGAGCTGACTGCATGGACTATATACACTACAATTACAGTTAGCATTTTAACATCTGCTAAGACTATCTTTGGGAAAGCTGTAAATATTCTAATTTTTAGAAATAATGCGGCAAGGGCCGGGGATTTAGCTCAGCGGCTTAACCGCCTGCCTCACAAGTGCAAGGTCATGAGTTCGATCTCCGGTACCAAAAAAGAAAGAAAAAGAAAGAAAGAAAGAAAGCAAGCAATCCAGCCAAACAAGCAAGCAAGCGACAGAAATATCAGAGACTCCAAGGTAACAAAAGGAAACAAATTGCTGTTAAAATGATACATAATAAAGAATAGGATAAAATGACTGCATGTTCCACAAAGGATGTATATCTCAGAAAAATGAATAGCCCAGGCTTAAATGTTAACTTTGATTATTTCTACATAGGCTTTTTTTTTTTTTTGAGATAGGGTCTCACTATGCTGTTCATTCTGAACTTGAACTCACTATGTAGCTGAGGCTGGCCTTGAACTCACAGCAATCCTCCTGCCTTAGCCTCTTGAGTGCTGGGATTATATGCCTGGATCTAGATTGATTTTAATTAGCATAAAAATAGAGTATGACAGATAAAAGAAAAAATACCAATTAGGAGAGAAAAGAACCAAAAGCAGAAAAAAGAAAGGTAATAACAGACACATAAATGATTACATGTGAATGATGTATTCTACAGTAGAACTTCCACAAATGAAAAATTATAGCAGAAATAATGTTCCCACTCTGAAGGCTGTGGAAAAGAGTCTATGTTGAAAAATAAAATGAAAATCATGAACACTGTCCACTATAAGAAGTACCTCATAGAAGCCAGCAGGGCAATTAGATTAGACATGTTCCTTTCTACAAAAAGTTTGGATGAGTATTTTCTGGGGAGTTGCATTGTTTCATGGCTCAAACATATTTTTTAATCAAAGAAAGAACCTAGGTATAGTTACATCCTTCTACCCTTAAAGCAAATACCTCTAATGCTGGAATCTGGCATCTAAAACCAATTAGGGTCCAAAGAAGCCTCTTAACAGGGACCCCAGATAGATTCAGTTCAGCAATGCTAACAACTGCATTTGTTTCCTGGCTGTCTGTTCTGCCCTTTCTGAAATTTTTTCATTATTATTATTATTTTGGTGGCCAATGTGTAGCAATGGCCCAAAGTTAGCCTTGAATTTGGATTTTGCACATTCACACCCCTCCCCCAGGGTAAAGTAGGTCACCTGCCAACGTGGACACTAGTCACATCCAGCAATGGAGAGAGGAAGCCAAGTCCTGTGTACATAACCTGGTCAGAGTCACTTGGAGGTTGTGACCCAGCAGATGGTCCAGACGGCTCACCTGAGGGACTCGGAAATGGTGCAACAGACGGACCCTTCTGGGAAGCAGCAGCACAGCGGGGAAAGCTTTTCACCTCTCCAGGCGGGTTCTCGGTGGGAAAACAGCGTCCTGGGAGAAGTGGGGCTCAGCCACGAAAGGCGAGAGGTTCGCAGTGAAGCGGTGTCCCGGTGCCTTTTCCAGGTGCCCGCCTGCCTCGTTTAACTGGCACTCTGCACCATTCTTACGGAAGGGTTAACACCATCTATCCCAACGTCCCCCAAACACACACACAGTAAACGCACCCGGCTGACTAGGCCCGTGGGAACACCGGCTCCTTGCATCCGCTGGTGGCTGATTGCTGCCCTTCCAGCAGGCAGCTTTCTCCGTTTCTACTGAAAACTTTTCCCGTCCAAGAGCTTACTGTAGATGGCCTATTGGATGTAAGTTCTCATGAACATTTGGGGACCGTGTTCACTGATAAACCCAGACTTTTGACGGAAACCCATTTTAAATGCTAGCACAGAATTCATTGCCGAGGTCCTCTAAGTGAATGAGTTTTGACAAATTTTGCCCCGAAGCGACACCTTGTGGCATAGGATGATACTGACCAAAGTCATCTCTAGGCAAGAACAGCGTTCTACCAAAAGATCACGGTGACAGTTACAGCTTCACAACGCCGACTCCTTTGTTTATTCTATCGATGTTGACGAAACACTGACGCTATAAAAACTACCTTTTGTACGTTTGAGTGCTTTTAAAAAATCTGTAAATCAATCGACCACACTAGTTTGTGACTACATAGAAGCCTATTCAAATACGGAATCATTTAGAAGTGTGTGATGAACTGCTGGGATTTTCTAGGTTTCTTCCTCCACCTCTTGGCCAACAGGCAAGTCCTCTGCGTGCCCGGCACAGTACCAAGCACCTGCACCACTGAGTGGAAGGAAGGACTATCACCTGCCTCCTTCCTGATTCCAGAGGCCCTGAAGAGGACGAGTGGAGGGAAAACGAAAAAAAAAATCATAAATAAAATGATGCCCTCTGCCTGTAATTCTGGAAGAATAACATAGCTTCCCACAAATGACATTTGCTCCGGGCTGCTGCTAGGAACCAGCAGGACATTCACAGAGGTTCAGGGCGTCTGTTTAGGGGAGAAGGAGCTTTGTGAGGCATGGAGTTCAGCACACTGAGCATGAGCTCCACCAATGCACTGCATCTGAGCTCAAAATGTTTTAAAGGGCACCCCTTTCCCGAAGGAAATTCCTTGAGCAGCCTCTGCAGGAATATATACAGCGGCCTTAACTCGTGTCATCAGGAACTCCAGTACTGACGCAGTGATATCGAACCTCTAATGGCCCATTAGGCATATTTGGCACATCCAAAAAACAACTCAAAGACACCCATTAGTAATTTTTTTTTAAATGAGTTTAGGATTTCAGTAACTTCTCAGCCAACACCTGTACACCTTAAGAACTATTTTTAAAATGTGTGCCCTCGGGAAGGCGGATGTGTTACAGTTTAGATTAAGAGTCCCCCCACACACACCCCGAAGGCGCATGCGCCCATAGGCGGGGCTTCTGCAAGGTGACTGACCCGTAAGGGTGACCTAGCTGACTTGCTGTCAGGAGCCAGGGTCTGATGTTCACAGCATCTGCAGGATGGCAGCTAACATGGGTCGAGGGCTGACTGTACATGTGCACACACAGGCTCGTGTGCCACTGGACTGTCACACCTGTCATCATCTGTATCCTTCTACCAGTGATACAGATTCCTCTGGGGAACCCGCCAAGGGGGAGCGCACCATGAGCTAGCCATCAGCGCCTGCTCTCTTCGGTTCAACCTAGATCCTCCTCCTGCTTGGCCTTAAGGTCAGCCTCACACTCAGGGCCCCCCAAAATCTAAAGAGGATAATGGGACTAAGGACACGGACTCAACCTGAGGCCTTAAAATTTCAGTATGTCCCTGAAACCTGTGCAGCACTCCTGAAGGACTCAGGGCGGGGAGGCCGAGATGAGCTTCTGGCCATGACCAGAACACGAGAAAGGCCACCGTGCCGGCTGTCCCCCAGCCCCATCCATCCTGCACACACCCCACCACAGCGAGATAGCTCAGCAGAGCGCGGTCTCCGGCAAGACCCATTCCCGCCAGAGCGCGGTCTCCGGCAAGACCCATTCCCGCACCCAGCAGGCTGAGTCCCTGTGACCCCCGGGCCACTCTTCCTTCCTGTCTTCTCTGAAACACTAGGAGAAACGAGAGGCTTTTGCTGAGAGCAGGGCTCTTCCTACTGATGCCATAGACAGCCAAGACCTTAGAAAGTATTTGCCAAAAGAGCAGAACAAATCCAATACAGGAAGGATATTTCCTAAACAGCACTTGGAGGAAAATGAACAAAGGGACAGGAATCAAGGAGGCAAGAGGCGAAGGAGAACCTGTGTGTGTTTATCTATTCATGGGCGCCAAGGTCGACTCCATGTTTTGCTACTGTCAGTAGTGCCACAGTACATTTGGACATGCAGTGATCTGATGCTGATTTCATCTCCTTTGGGTGCATGCCCAGGCATGGGATTGCTGGGTAGTGCAGCTGATTTTGTTTTGGTTTAAGGCATTGCCATACTGTTCTCTACAATGGCTGTGCCAGTGTGCATTCCCATCAATATGTACAGCTCCCATTTCTCTGCACGCTCACCAGTGCTTATTTAAGCAAATTTTTTTTGCCAATTCCCATTCTAACTAGGGTGAGATAATATTTAATCATCTGGGTTCATTCAACACAGTGGTTTGCCCCCACTCGAAGACCCAGACTGCTGCACCCACTGCCACTATATGCCAGTCGTCCTTGGGCCCAAAGGCCAGCCAGCTCCTGATGCTGCCAGGAGCTCTGGGCCAGGGCATCACCAGGATGGCAAAGAGACCCTCCGCAACCTGTGGCTTCAGGACAGCAGATGCCAGAGCCACAGGACTAAGTAACACTGTTGCTTCCCCCATGAGGACATGGCTAGCCTGCGACCTTGAACTGCTGCTGTTAGAGGCAAAAGCCTGCATCACTTACAAGGCAAGGTTCCATCTGTGTCCCACAGCTCCAGGACCCCAGATACCAAAGCCACAATGTCTAGCACCACCAATCCTCAATGAATAGAACCTTGGAAAGATCTCTGCCAACTGCACCTCTAGGAACGCAGACACCAATACCACAAGCCCCAACAGAAGCTGCACACAGATTGTGAGACTTGAGCTCACAACCCTGCAACCACTGCAAGTGCCAGACCCCCAGAATCACCTATGCTTGTCCTTTAGGGCATGGAAAAAGTGCCAGCTAGGTCCCACAGCTCCAGGAATGTGTCTCTCAGTGCTCCATGTTATAGTATGACCTGCAGCCACCCCACAGGACTGTCTCTCACAACCTCAAACCTTTGAATATTGTGCCAGTAAGACTAGCATCACCTATAATCACCCTATAAGACCATGGGAAAGTCACATCATATCCTGCAGCTCCAGGGCTGTAGTGACAGGTACAACAGGCACAGGCATCTCCCATACCCAGCCTGATGGACATGCAGAAAATCGCTGTCATATCTTGTGACTCTGCAGCATGGCTGATTCCACAACCCTTGATGTCATCTGTAGTTGCCCCATGGGACCTGATAGAGTCCCCTCCACATCATACAACCAACACTGTAGTAGCAGCTGCCATAAACACAAGTGTCACTCATTGCTTGTACTTGGGGCACCTGCAAACACACACCTTTGACACCACAGGAACTGCAACAAAGGAGGAAGCTGAGACTTGGCAACCAGTCTTCTTGTCTCAGTTTTTTCCCCTCTTCTTTGTCTTTTCTTATTCATTTATTGTTATTTTCTTTCCTTTTTCTTTTCTTTCTTTTTTACTCTCTTTTCTAAATGGTTGGGGAGAACTCCAGTCACAGAAAATTAATCCCATTCCCCAAGCCCAGAGAACAAGTTCAGAGAATCCCTCAAATACTCCTCTTTCCATTCTACCTCCTACTCTAGTTTCCCAAATCTTGCATGACCACCTCCCTCCAGCTTTGTTTCTACTTCCTTCCCAGGTATCTTTGTTTTATACACTATCTTCCCTAAATTTTCCCACCACAGGGTAAAAAAACCACTCTACCAAGAGGAAACACTTTGCATACAAACTACTAATCTATGATTAGTTCTGTTCCATAACTATAGACTTTGCTCCTATGGTCTAAAGTACAAAATTGATAGCTATCACAGTTTGTCAGTTTATAAATTGTGCTTGATATTACTGTGCTTGCCAATTTCACTACTTCAGCCAGGTTGTTGTATCTGTTTTGTGACAATAGTGGGAAACTCAGGTAATAATCTCATGACAGCCCTACGCTAAAGAAGTAGGGATGGAGCCAGATACCAACATCCAAAACTTAATTGGGAAGGAGGGATCTTGGGTCTAACATGAGCCAAGAATTCCCTATACACAGAAGACATCCTGAAGAACAGATTTTTCCTAGAGAGACTTTGATACTAGTGATATAACTATCTACCACAAAAACTCACAAGGATCATCACAGAAAAAAAATTTTTTGAAATAGAAAATGACAAGATGAAAAAGCAAAATACAATCTCACATCTCCAGCCCACCCACAACAAGTACAGGAGACATCCACATAGAAGAAATTTGAAGGCACACACATGAAATTTCTGAAATGAGACCAACCAAAGTTGAGAAACAAATCCAGGAGATTATAGAGGAAATCAGATCACAAATAATTTCTCATGTAAAAAAAGAAATGTTGACATTTATAAAGGAATTGCTCAGTAAATGTAGACTAGAGATAGATTAAAAAAATAGTGATAGGAAGAGGATGGAAAACGTGAATGATCAATATAGGAAAGAAATAGAAGGCATGAAACAGATTCAAACAGATATCCAGAAAATTAAAAATTCCATTGACAGCTGGTGAAACTGCTTGAACAAAACTAAAGGCAGACTTTCAGACACTGAAGACAGGATCATGGCTAGCAATCATGAAAGTAAGGATCTCTTTAAAATAAAAGATCAGGAAATAATTCAAAGCTGCAAGACAACACAAAGAAAAATATGAGAATAATTGGTGTCAATAAAAAAGCAGAAGTCAACACAAATGACATAAAAATATTCTCTGCAGAAGTAATAGCAGAAAATTTCCCAAGCATGGGAAAAGAAGCTGTCATGTAGATAAGTGAGGCATACAGAAATTCATAAGCCATAACCAAAATAAATCTATACTCACACATATAATAATCAAGATCCAGAAATTCAGCATAAGAAAAGAATATTAAAAGCTGTTAGAGAAAAGAAACAGATCACCTATAAACGAGAGCCCTTCAGAATCAAGGCAGATTGCTCAGCACAATCTGTCAAGTCAAGAAGAGCTTGGTGTGAAGTACTTCAAGTATTAAAAGAAAACAAGTTCCAACTCAGATTGATATACCCTGAAAAACTATCTTTCAAAATTAATGGAGAAATAAGATCCTTCCATGACAAACAACAACTGAAGAAATTCACAACCCTCAAACAAATGCTACAAATGCTAGACACAGATAAAAATGAACAAAATTCCAAGAGCAACAACAGAAAGAAATCACCAAGCAGGGCAAGCAATTAAACAGAGAGAAAAAGAAGGAAACCAACAGCAGGAAGATATCATGACAAAGATAAGGCAATACATGCATCTGTTATAACCATCAATGTCAATGACCTCCATGCGCCAATCAAAAAGAAATAGACTAGCAGAATGGACTAAGAAGCAAAATCCAACAATATGCTGTATACAAGAAACACATTTAACTCAAAAACACATTTAACTCAGACTAAAAGTCAAAGGAATGGAAAACAACACTCTGTCAGTCAACAGGAAGCCAGAAAACAGAAGGGGTAGCTATTCTGTTTGCAGACAATGTGAATTTAAAACCAAGAATGATCAAAAAAGATAAAGAAGGCCACAAAGTATTTGTTAGGGGGAAAATTCAAGAGGAAGTGATAACAATTATAAATATATTTATACCAAATATGGGAGCACCCAACTATATAAGACAAATATTAGTAGACATGAAATTAAATAATCAACAACATAATTGTAATGAAAGACCTTAACATCCCACTGTCACAGAGATAGATCAACTAGACAAAAGATCAGCAAATAAACATCAAAGCTGAACCAAACCTGTGAACAAATGGACATAGATGTTTTCAGAGTGTTCCTTTCAACATCACCAGAATACACAGTCTTCTCAGCTGCATACAGGACATTCTCTAAAATAGATCACATACTAACCCATAGAATATGCTTAAGTAAATGCGAAAGAATTGAAATTATTCCATGCATATTATCTGACCATAGTGCAATGAAATTGGAAATTAAGACACTGCAAAAACTTCATAAACACATGTAAATTAAATAAAATCCTCCTAAACAACCAATAGGCCACAGAAGAAATTTTAAAACATCTACAATCAAACAAAAATGCAAATACAACTTACTGGAACCAGTGGTACACAATGAAAACAGTCCTAAAAGGGAAATTTGTAGCAGTGAAATTTCACTTCAGGAAAACAGAACAAGCACAGATATACAACCTAATGTTGTACCCCCAATTCTAGAAAAAGAAGAGCAAGATAAGCCCAAAGTCCATACAAGGGAGGAAATTATAACTATCAGAACAGAAATTAACACACTGGATACTAAGAAAACACCACAAAGAATTAATGAATAGAAGAGCTGGTTCTTTGAAAGAATAGAATCAATAAACCCCTGGCCAACCTTATCAAAAAAAGGAAAGAAAAAACTCAAATTCATGCAATAAGGAATGAAAATGGTGAAATCATTATAGACCTTGTGGAAATTAAGATCAATATCTACTTTGAAAATCTTTACTCACATAAGATGAAAGAACCAGAATGCGGCGCCCTTTTCTGTCCATGCCGCGTCCTAGTCCATCCACGCCTTGTGACAATCGCTTCTCCAGGAAAAGGACGCCGCATGTGGGAATTGGGCG